>JAPFBE010000067.1:0-65904 GCA_034336665.1 Luscinia megarhynchos | reverse complement strand
AAAAGGGAAATCCCAAATTTAGGGGCAAAATCCCAAAATTTATGGGAAAATCCCAAATTTAGGGGGAGAATCCCAAAATTTATGGGACAATCCCAATATTTAGGTGAAAAAAAATCCCAAAATTTAAGGGGAAAATCCCAAAATTTGGGTAAACCCCCAGTCCTGGCCCAGCCCCCAGCCCTGCAGGCTCTGCCCCTCCCCCATTCCCAAATTTTTGGGGGTTTTTTTCCAGGTTCGGCGCCGGTACCGGGTCAAGTGTCGTGGAGAAAAGATCCTTCCGGGCAATCACGTGAGTCTGGGGGGCAAAACCCCCAAATTGGGGGGGACCCCAAAATCTGGGACCCCCCCTGAGCCCTCCCCTCCCCCCCCTTCTTCTGTTCCAGGTTGTGACGGAGCCTGGGACCCCTCCCCCACCCCCAAAAATCAATAAATTCAATGGAGCAGCTGCGGGGCTGGGGGAGTTTTGGGGGGCTGAGCCAAATTTTGGGGGGTCGGAGATAATTTTGGGGTTTCTGGACTCATTTTGGGGGATCTGGTGTCATTTTGGGGGGGGGGTCTGATGTAATTTTGGGGTGGTTTTAACCCATTTTGGGAGGAGCTTGAACCCATTTTGGGGGAGTCTGACCCAATTTTAGGGGGGTCTGAGCCCATTTTGGGTGGTTCTCACCCATTTTGGGGGGGTCTGAGCCCATTTTAGGGGGGTCTGGGCTCATTTTTGGGTAGTTCTCACCCATTTTAGGGGGGGTCTGAGCCCATTTTGGGTGGTTTGAGCCCATTTTGGGGGGGTCTGGGCTCATTTTTGGGTGGTTTGAGCCCATTTTGGGGGGTCTGAGCCCAGTTTTGGATGGTCTGAACCCATTTTGGGTGGTTTGAGCTCATCTTTGGGTGGTTCTCACCCATTTTGGGGGGTCTGAGTCCATTTCTGGATGGTCTGAGCCCATTTTTGGGGGTCTGAACCCATTTTGGGGGGGTCTGAGCTCATTTTTGGGTGGTTCTCACCCATTTTGGGGGAGTCTGAGCCCATTTTGGGGGGGTCTCACTCTTTTTGGGGAGGTTTTAACCCATTTTTGGGTGGTCGGAGCCCATTTGGGGGGGTTTTAACCCAATTTTGGGGGATCTGGGGTTGATACGAGGTGAGATTGGAGCGCTCCCAGTTCCCCCCAGCGCTCCCAGTTCCTCCTGCAGTAACGGTGGGGAGGGAAAAAAGTCACAATTTAAACGAACCGCGTGGGCGGGGCCAACGCGCGCCAGCCAATCCCGAGCGAGGACCTGAATAAACTGACCAATCAGAGCGCGGCGCCGCCTGCGTGGGCATTGATTGACGACGCAGCTCAGCCAATCAGCGAGCGGCAGGTTCGATAGGCACGAGCAGAGGCCGGGGCTGCTCGAGCCGAGCCAATCACGACTCGACGATGCCGATGGACGCCGCGTCCCCGCGAAGGGCGCTGTGGGAAGAGGGAGGCGGGAGCTGCGGCTCGGGAAAGAAAAAAGGCGGAGCCTCGCGCTGAGGGGCAGCCACTCCTCCAATCAACGCGGTGGGCGGGCGGAGCGCTGCCACCGCCGACCAATGGTATCGTCAGCAGGGCAATGATTGACAGCTCAGCGGACCAGTAGACGCGCGATATTCTCTGCGGCTGAGCCAATCACAACCGCGTGCAGCCCCGCGGGCGCGGCGGGAACTGTGTCAGCCAATGGGATTCGCGAGCAGCTTTGATTGACGTGTGGGCGGGCCAATGGGGGCGTGTCGTGGGCGGGACGGCGGAGCGCGGCGCCATGTCGCGGCGGCGGTGGCGCGGCCCTCAGGGCGCCGAGGGCGGCGGGCGCGGAACCGACATGGGGAAGATGGCGGCGGGCGGCGGCGGCGGCGGATCGGGCCGATATTACGGAGGCGGTGGCGGCGGTGAAGGCGGGAGGGCTCCTAAACGCCTGAAAACCGAGGGAGCGGAGCCGCCGCCTCACGGGCCCGGCGGGCCGGGGGGCGCGGGCGGCGGGTCCGGAGCGGGAGGAGGGGTGAGAAAACGGGGAAAGGGTTTTGTGTGGGGAGAGGGGGCAGAACCGCGCTTTGAGGGGAGAAGGAGCTTCTGAGCGGGGCTGAGGAGGTGAAAGAGCTGCCGTGAGGGAGCAAAAATGGCGGGAAGGGCTGAGGGGAGCCGGGAGACCCTCATGAAGATAAATGAGGGGAAGAGCAGCGGAGAGATTTCTGTGAGGGGAGAAAACGCGGGGAGGGAGATTCTGAGGGGACAGGAATGGCGGGAAGGGCTGAGGGGGGTAAAAAAATTAATTTTGAGAGGGGAATTGCTGAGGGGAGCAAATATTTGTGAGGGTCAAACACCCATTCGTGAGGGTCAAATACTCATTTGTGAGGGGCAAACACCCATTTGTGAGGGTCAAACACCCATTTGTGAGGGGTCAAACACCCATTTCGTGAGGGGCAAACACCCATTTGTGAGGGTCAGATACTCGTTTTTGAGGGTCAAACTGGTTTTGGCGAGGTCAGGCCCGTTTTGGGGAGGTCAAACCGGTTTTGCCTCGTGTGGCCCCGAAGCCGCGGGGATTTTGGGGTGTCCCCGAGCCCGCGGGGTTTTTGGGGTGTCCCCGAGCCCTCGGTGCCCCTTTCCCCAGGAGAATTACGAGGATCCCCACAAGACGCCGGCGTCGCCCGTGGTTCACATCCGCGGCCTCATCGACGGCATCGTGGAGGCCGATCTGGTGGAGGCGCTGCAGGAGTTCGGGCCCATCAGGTGGGGACGCTCTGGGGACACTTTGGGGACACTTTGGGGACATTCTGGGGACACCAGGGACAGTGTGCTGGGAACGCTGGGGACACCGGGGACACTCTGGGGACATTCTGGGGACACCAGGGACAGTGTGCTGGGGACATTTTGGGGACGCTGGGGACATTGGGGACACCGGGCACACTCTGGGGACAGTGGGGACAGTGTGCTGAGGTCAGTGGGGGCACTAAGGGGACATTGGGGACATTCTGGGGACATTGGGGACAGTGTGCTGGGAACGCTGGGGACAGTGGGGACACCGGGGGACACTCTGGGGACAGTGGGGACAGTGTGCTGGGGACAGTGGGGGCACTATGGGGACACTGGGGACAGTGTGCTGGGGACATTCTGGGGACGCTGGGGACATTGGGGACAATGGGGACATTCTGGGGACACTGTGGGGACAGTGTGCTGAGGACATTTTGGGGACACTGAGGACACTGGGGACACTGGAGACAGTGTACTGGGGACACTGTGGGGACACCAGGGACATTCTGGGACAGTGTGCTGGGGACATTGGGGACACACTGGGGACACTGGAGACAGTGTACTGGGGGCACTGTGGGGACACCAGGGACATTCTGGGACAGTGTGCTGGGGACATTCTGGGGACACCGGGGACAGTGTACTGGGGGCACTGTGGGGACCCCGGGGACATTCTGGGGACACTGGGGACACACTGGGGACATTGGGGACAGTGTATTGGGGGCACTGTGGGGACCCTGGGGACATTCTGGGGACATTGGGGACACTGAGGACACTGAAGACATTGGGGACAGTGTACTGGGGACACTGTGGGGACCTGGGGACATTCTGGGGACATTGGGGACACTGGAGTGGAGGACACAAGGGGCACTTTGGGGACTCTGGGGACACACTGGGGACACTGGAGACAGTGTGCTGGGGACACTCTGAGGATGCTGGGGACATTTGGGACACCAGAGTGGGGACACACTGGGGACACTGGGATGGGGACACTGGGGTTGGGACAGCAGGGACAGTGTGCTGGGAGCACTGTGACAACGGTGGCAGTGCTTTCCTGTCCCTTATCTTACCAATGTGGTGGTGACACTGGGGATTGGTGACACCCCAGTGACAATGTTCCTGTCCCCATCCCAGTTACATGGTGGTGACACCAAGGGTTGGTGACATTATGAGATGGTGACACCAGGGGATGGTGACATTAGGGGTTGGTGACACCCCAGTGACAATGTCCATGTTCCTGTGTCCCAGCTATGTGATGGTGACACCAGGAATCGGTGACATTATGAGATGGTGACACCAAGGGTTGGTGACACCAGGGGTTGGTGACACCAGGGGCTGGTGACACTACGGTGACAAGGTCCCTGTGTCCCAGCTACGTGGTGGTGACACCAGGGGATGGTGACATTATGAGATGGGGACACCCCAGTGACAATGCCCCTGTGTCCCAGCTACGTGGTGGTGACACCAGGGGTTGGTGACACCATGGGTTGGTGACACCAGGGGATGATGACACTAGGAATTGGTGACACCAGGGCATGGTGACACCACGGTGACAATGTCCCTGTCCCTGTCCTACCCCAGCTACGTGGTGGTGATGCCCAAGAAGCGCCAGGCGCTGGTGGAGTTCGAGGACATCCTGGGCGCCTGCAACGCCGTCAATTACGCCGCCGACAACCAGATCTACTTCGCGGGACACCCGGCCTTCGTCAACTACTCCACCAGCCAGAAGATCTCCCGGCCCGGGGACAGCGAGGACGCGCGGGGCGTCAACAACGTGCTGCTCTTCACCATCCTCAACCCCATCTACTCCATCACCACGGTGAGACTGGGGGGTATTGGGGTTTTATTGGGGTTTTATTGGGGTTTGTTGGGGTTTATTGGAGTTTATTGGGGTTTGGGGTCACCACACCGTGCTGCTCTTCACCATCCTCAACCCCATCTACTCCATCACCACGGTGAGACTGGGGGGTATTGGGGTTTTATTGGGGTTTTATTGGGGTTTGTTGGGGTTTTATTGGGATTTATTGGGGTTTGGGGTCACCACACGATGCTGCTCTTCACCATCCTCAACCCCATCTACTCCATCACCACGGTGAGACTGGGGGTTTACTGGGGCTTTTATTGGGGTTTTATTGGGGTTTGTTGGGGTTTTATTGGGATTTATTGGGGTTTGGGGGTCACCACACCATGCTGCTCTTCACCATCCTCAACCCCCATCTACTCCATCACCACGCAGTGCGTTTGGGGGGTTTTTATTGGGGGTTTTATTGGGGTTTTATTGGGGTTTATTGGGGTTTATTGGGGTTTATTGGGGTTTTACTGAGGTTTTATTGGGGTTTATTGGGGTTTGGGGTCACCACCACCGTGCTGCTCTTCACCATCCTCAACCCCATCTACTACATCACCACGGTGCGTTTGGGGTTTTATTGGGGTTTTATTGGGATTTATTGGGATTTATTGGGGTTTTATTGGATTTTATTGGGGTTTATTGGGGCTTATTGGGATTTATTGGGGTTTGGGGTCACCACACCGTGCTGCTCTTCACCATCCTCACACACATCTACTCCATCACCACAGTGAGACTGGGGTTTTATTGGGGTTTTATTGGGGTTTTACTGAGGTTTTATTGGAGTTTATTGGGGTTTTATTTGATTTTATTGGAGTTTATTGGGGTTTATTGGGGTTTATTGGGGTTTTGTTGGGATTTATTGGGGTTTATTGGGGTTTGGGGTGACCACACCGTGCTGCTCTTCACCATCCTCAACCCCATCTACTCCATCACCACAGTGAGACTGGGGTTTTATTGGGGTTTTATTGGGGTTTATTGGGGTTTTATTGGGGTTTATTGGGGTTTATTGGGGTTTTATTTGGATTTTATTGGAGTTTCTTGGGGTTTATTGGGGTTTATTGGGGTTTGGGGTCACCACACCGTGCTGCTCTTCACCATCCTCACCCCCATCTACTCCATCACCACAGTGGGTGGAGGTTTGGGGCATCCTAACTTGATTTTTGGGGTCTCAGGTTGGTTTTTAGGATCCCAGGTTGGTTTTTGGGGTCCTGTGTGAGTGTTCTGGGTCTTGGGCTGTAATTTTGGGTCCTAGGTGGGTGTTTGGAGTCCCAGGTTGATTTTTAGGATCCCAGATTGATGTTTGGGATCCCAGGTTGATTTTTAGGATCCCAGGTTGGATTTTTGGGATCCAGGGCTCTGTTTTTAGGATTCCAGGCTGGTTTAGGATCCCAAATTGGGTTTTTAGGATCCAGGTTAGTTTTTTGGGATCCAGGTTGATTTTTAGCATCCCAGGTTGGGTGTTTGTGCTCCCAGGTTGATTTTTAGGATCCCAAGTTGGGTTTTTGGGATCCAGGTTGGGTTTTTAGCATCTAGGTTAGTTTTTTGGGTCCCAGGTTGATTTTTAGGGTCTCAGGTTTATTTTTAGGATCTCAGATTGATGTTCGGGCTCCCAGGTTGATTTTTAGGATCCCAAGTTGGATTTTTGGGATCCAGGTTGATTTTTAGGATCCCAGGTTGGATTTTTGGGCTCCAGGTTGATTTTTAGGATCCCAGGTTGGTTTTTAGGATCCCAGGTTGGTTTTTTGGGACCCCTTTTGGGGTTTCTTTGGTGCCCTGACCCCCTGCTCCCCACAGGACGTGCTCTACACCATCTGCAACCCCTGCGGGCCCGTGCAGAGAATCGTCATCTTCCGCAAGAACGGCGTGCAGGCCATGGTGGAATATCCCAAATCCCCAAATCCCCAAATCTGGGAATCCCAAATTCCCTGGGGGGGGAGTCCCCAAAACCTCAGAGCCCCAAAAATCCCCTGGGAACAAGAGCTCAGGTGACCCCAGCTGGGTATGAGGTCCTGGAAGTGCCCAAAATTCCTGGGGGAAATCCCAAAATTCCAGGTGGGAGTTTCTGAAATTCTGGGTGGGGGAATTGCTGAAGTTCTGATAGAAATTGCCAAAATTTCAGGTGGGGATTCCCAAAATTCCTGGTCAGGATTCCTGAAATTTTGGGGTGGGAATTCCCAAAATTCTGTAGTGGGAATTCCTGAAATCCCAAGGTGGGAATTCCCAAAATTCTTGAAATTCTGGTGGGAACTCCTGAAATTTCCAGAATCCGTGGGGGATTCCCAAAATTTGCGTGACAATTCCCTAAATCCCAGTTGGGAACTCCCAAAATTCCCAGAATCCAGGTGGAATTCCCCAAAATTGGGGTGGAATTCCCCAAAGTTGGGGTGGAATTCCCAAAATTGGGGTGGGAATTCTGGAAATTGCCGAATTCTCAGGTGGGAATTCTGAAATTCCCAGAATCCAGGTGGAAAATTGGGGTGAAATTCCCAAAAATTGGGGTGGGATTCCCGAAAATTGGGGTGGGGATTCCCGAAAGTGGGGTGGGAATTCTCAAAATTCCCAAAATCCAGGTGGGGATTCCCAAAGTTGGGGTGGGATTCCCCAAAATTGAGGGTGGGGAATTCTGAATTGGGATGGAATTCCCAAATTCCCAAATTCCCAAGTGGGATTCCAAAAATTGTGGTGAGAATTGCCAAAATTGGGGTGGAATTCTGGAAATTGGAGTGGAATTCTCGAAATTCCTAAAATCCAGGTGGAATTCCCAAAATTTGGGTGGGAATTGCCAAAAATTGGGGTGAGAATTGCCAAAAATTGTGGTGAGAATTGCCAAAATTGGGGTGGAATTCCTGAAATTGGAGTGGAATTCCCGAAATTCCCAGAATCCAGGTGGAATTCCCAAAATTGGGGTGAGAATTGCCAAAATTGGGGTGGAATTCCTGAAATTGGGGTGGAATTCCCGAAATTCCCAGAATCCAGGTGGAATTCCCAAAATTGGGGTGAGAATTGCCAAAATTGGGGTGGAATTCCTGAAATTGGGGTGGAATTCCCGAAATTGGGGTGGGGATTCCCAAAACTGGGGTGGAATTCCCCAAATTGGGGTGGAATTCCCAAAATTGGGGTGGGGATTCCCGAAATGGGGGTGGAATTCTCAAAATTGGGGTGGAATTCCCGAAATTGGGCTGGAATTCCCGGAATTGGAGCCCCTGGTTGTCCTTGACCCCCCGGCACGTTCGACTCGGTGCAGAGCGCGCAGCGCGCCAAGGCCTCGCTCAACGGCGCCGACATCTACTCGGGCTGCTGCACCCTGAAAATCGAGTACGCCAAGGTGAGCGCACCTGGCACACCTGGGGGCACCTGGGACACCTGGGGGAACCTGGGGACACACCTGGGACACCTGGGGATGGATAGGGACACCTGGGGACACACCTGGGACACCTGGGGACACACCTGGGGATGGATAGGGATACCTGGGGACACACCTGGGGATACCTGGGGACACCTGGGGGACACACCTGGGGGCACACCTGGGGACACACCTGGGGATACCTGGGGACACCTGGGGACACACCTGGGGATACCTGGGGACACCTGGGGACACACCTGGGACACCTGGGGATGGATAGGGATACCTGGGGACACACCTGGGGACACACCTGGGGATACCTGGGGACACCTGGGGACACACCTGGGACACCTGGGGATGGATAGGGATACCTGGGGACACACCTGGGGACACCTGGGGATGGATGGGGATATCTGGGGACACACCTGGGGGCACCTGGGGATGGATAAGGGACACCTGAGGACACACCTGGGGACACACCTGGGGACACACCTGGTACACCTGGGGATACCTGGGGACACCTGGGGACACACCTGGGGACACACCTGGGGATGGATAGGGACACCTGGGGACACACCTGGGGACACACCTGGGTGCACCTGGGGATGGATAGGGACACCTGGGGACACACCTGGCACACCTGAGGGATGGATAGGGACACCTGGGGACACACCTGGGGACACACCTGGGGGCACCTGGGGATGGATAGGGATACCTGGGGACACACCTGGGGGCACCTGGGGATGGATAGGGATACCTGGGGACACACCTGGGACACCTGGGGACACACCTGGGGATGGATAGGGATACCTGGGGACACACCTGGGACACCTGGGGACACACCTGGGGATGGATAGGGATACCTGGGGACAGATGGGGATACCTGGGGATGGATGGGAACACACCTGGGGAACCTGGCACACCTGGGGGATACACCTGGGCACACCTGGGGGTCCCTGGGCACACCTGGGGATCCCTGGGCACACCTGGGGGCTATCTGGGCACACCTGGGCACACACCTGGGGGTCCCTGGGCACACCTGGACAGGTGCCCACGCCCCTCCCCGCCGCCCCTCCCCCAGCCCAGCCGGCTGAACGTGTTCAAGAACGACCAGGACACCTGGGACTACACCAACCCCAACCTGAGCGGGACAGGTAACGCTGCCCCGCCCCCCCCGGGCCTCACCTGCGCCAGGTGGGGGGAGGGAGGGGCCACGCCCCCGGCAGGGCTCAGGGAGCTTTCCTGGGGGTCTGGGGGGGGGTCTTTCCTAACAAAATGGGGATTTTAATTTAAAAAAAAAGAGGGATTTTTGTCAAAAATGGGGAATCCCAAAAAATGGGGGATCCTTCCTAAAAAAGGGGGATTTTTTTCCTAAAAAGAATGGGGGATTCCAAAAAATGGGGGATCCTAGCCAAAAAAATGGGATTCTTCCTAAAAAATGGGGGATTCTTCCCCCCCCACAAAAAAGGGATGCTTTCCTAAAAAAAAAATGGGGGATCCTTCCCAAAAAAAGGGAATTTTTCCTAAAAAATGGGGATTCTTCCTAAAAAAGGGAGATCCTTCCTAAAAAGAAGTGGGGGATCCTTCCTCTCCAAAAAAATGGGGGATCCCAAAAAATGGGGGCTTCTTCCTAAAGATAGTGGATTCTTCCTAAAAAATGGGGGATGCTTCCCAAAAAATGGGGGATCCTAAAAAATGGGGGCTGCTTCCTAAAAAAGGAGGATTTTTCCCCAAAAATGAGGGATTCTTGCTCAAAAAAAGGAGATTTTTCCTAGAAAAAGGGGGTATTCTTTCCCCCCCAAAAAAAGGGGGGGGAACCCAAAATATGGGAGGGTTCTTCTCAGAAATAGGAAAAGAAAGGAGGATCCTTCCCAAAAATAAAGGGATTCCAAAAAATGAAGGATCCTTCCTAAAAATAGGAAAAAAAAGGGGAGGATCCTTCCCAAAAAAAAGAGATTTTTCCCCAAAAAATGGGAGGGTTCTTTCCCAAAAAAGGGGGATATTTTCCAGGAAAAAGTGGGATCCAAAAAAAAGGAGGGGAGAACTTTGCCAAAAAAAGGATCCTTTCCCAAAAAAGAGATTCCAAAAATTGAGGGATTCTTCCCAAAAAATAGGAAAGAAAGGGGAGGATCCTTCCCAAAAAAAGGGGAACATTTCCCAGAAAAAAGTGGGATCCCAAAAAAAGAAAAGGAGGGGAGAACTTCCCCAAAAAAAGAGATTATTTTCCAAAAAAAGGGATCCCAAAAAAAAAAGGGGGGGGAACTTTCCCAAAAAATGGGGAGATTCTTCCCCAAAAAAGGGGAGAATCTCTCCCAAAAAAAAGGGAAGGATCCTTCCCAAAAAAAGGGATTCAGGGGATCTTTAAAAAAAAAAAATTGGGGGGTTTTGGGTCTTTCCCAAAATTTTGGGTGGGGCTGGGGGGGGTTTGGGCTCTTCCTCCTCCTCCTCCTCACACCCCTCACACACACGGGGGGGGCCCAAGGAGCCCCAAAATCCCGGAGACAACACCCGAAAAAAGCCAAAAATCACCACCTGAGCCGGCGAGGGACGCGGCACATCCACCCCCAGGGCCCAAAAACACCAAAACCACCAAAAATCACCCAAAATCTGGGAGGAAAATCCCCAAAAGCCGCGGATCCGGCACCTCCAGGAGGCATTTTAGGAATTCTGCACCAAGGACACAGCCCAAGGAAATTTGGGGTTTTTTAGGAATTCTGCACCAAGGACACAGCCCAAGGAAATTTGGGTTTTTTTAGGAATTCTGCACCAAGGACACAGCCCAAGGAAATTTGGGGTTTTTTAGGAATTCTGCACCATGGACACAACCCAAGGAAATTTGGGTTTTTAGGATTTTGCACCAAGGACAGGAAATTTGGGTTTTAGGATCTCACTGGACCCAAAGAAATTTGGGTTTTTTAGGAATTCTCTCATTTCCAAGGCACAAAAAAACTGTTGAACTTTAGGAATTCCATCAACATTCCAAGACACACTCCAAGAATATTTTGGGAATTCTCTCTCACTTCCAAGTCACAAAATCCCTGGTGGTTTTTAGGAATTCTGCACCATCAACACTCCAAGGAAAATTTGGGTTTTTTAGGAATTCTGCACCATGGACACAACCCAGGACACACTTCAAGAATATTTTGGGTTTTTAGGAATTCTCTCTCATTTCCAAGGCACAAGAAAATCCTGGTGAGAACATTGCAAGACACACTCTGGGAACATTCTGGTTTTTAGGAATTCTGCACCATCAACACTCCAAGGAAAATTCAGGTTTTTTAGGAATTCTGCACCATGGACACAACCCAGGACACACTCCAGGAATATTCAGGTTTCTCAGGAATTCTCTCATTTCCAAGACACAGAAAACCTGGTGAATTTTAGGAATTCCATCAACATTCCAAGACACAAGCCAGGAACATTCTGGGAATTCTCTCTCATTTCCAAGGCACAAAATCCCTGGTGGTTTTTAGGAATTCTGCACCATCAACACTCCAAGGAAAATTCAGGTTTTTTTAGGAATTCTGCACCAAGGACACAATCCAAGGAAATTTGGGTTTTTCAGGAATTCTCTCAGTTCCAAGACACAAAATCCTGGTGGGTTTTGGGAATTCCATCAACATTCCAAGACACAATCCAAGAATATTCTGGGAATTCTCTCTCACTTCAAGGCACAAAAATCCCCAGTGGGGGTTTTAGGGATTTCAGCAACATCGACACAACCAGGAAATTCGGGTTTTAGGAATTCTGCACCAAGGACACAGCCCAAGGAAATTTGGGTTTTTCAGGAGTTCTCTCATTTCCAAGGCACAAAAACTGTTGGGTTTAGAGATTTCCATCAACATTCCAAGACACAATCCAAGAATATTCTGGGAATTCTCTCTCACTTCCAAGGCAGAAAATCCCAGTGGGGGTTTTAGGATTTCAGCAACATCGACACAACCCAAGGAAAATTTGGGTTTTTCAGGAATTCTCTCATTTCCAAGACACAAAATCCTGGTGGGTTTTTAGGAATTCTGCACCATGGACACAGCCCAGACACATCCAAGAATAATCTGATTTTCAGGAATTCTCTCATTTCCAAGACACAAAAAAACTGTTGAATTTTAGGATTTCCAGCAACATTCCAAGACACAATCCCGGAACATTCTGGGAATTCTCTCTCACTTCCAAGACACAGCCCTGGTGGGTTTTAGGAATTCTGCACCAAGGACACAGCCCAAGGAAATTTGGGTTTTTCAGGAGTTCTCTCAGTTCCAAGACACAAAAAAACTGTTGAATTTTAGGAATTCCATCAACATTCCAAGACACAATCCAAGAATATTTTGGGAATTCTCTCATTTCCAAGACACAGCCCTGGTGGGTTTTAGGAATTCTGCACCATGGACACAACCCAGGACAGAACCCAAGAATATTTGGGTTTTTCAGGAATTGTCTCATTTCCAAGGCACAAAATCCTGGTGAGAACATTGCAAGACACACTCTGGGAACATTCTGGTTTTTTAGGAATTCTGCACCATGGACACAACCCAAGAGAATTTTAGGAATTCTCTCATTTCCAAGACACAAAAAACCTGGTGAATTTTAGGAATTCCATCAACATTCCAAGACACAATCCAATAATATTCTGGGAATTCTCTCTCACTTCCAAGGCACAAAATCCCTGGTGGTTTTTAGGAATTCTGCACCATCAACACTCCAAGGAAAATTCAGGTTTTTTTAGGAATTCTGCACCATGGACACAGCCCAGGACACACTCCAAGAATATTCTGATTTTTTAGGAATTCTCTCATTTCCAAGGCACAAAATCCCAGTGGGGGATTTTAGGATTTCAGCAACATCAACACAACCCAAGGAAAATTTGGGGTTTTTTTAGGAATTCTCTCATTTCCAAGGCACAAAAATCCTGGTGGTTTTTAGGAATTCTGCACCACGGACACAACCCAAGACACACTCCAAGAACATTCTGGGAATTCTCTCTCACTTCCAAGGCACAAAATCCTGGTGGGTTTTGGAAATTCTGCACCATCAACACTCCAAGGAAAATTTGAGTTTTTTTAGGAATTCTGCACCATGGACACAACCCAGGACACATCCACGAAGATTTGGGATTTTTAGGAATTCTCTCAGTTCCAAGGCAGAAAAAACCCGGTGGGTTTTAGGATTTTCATCAACACTCCAAGACATGAGAAAAAAATTTGATTTCTTTAGAAATTCTCTCATTTCCAAGGCACAAAATCCCTGGTTGGTTTTGGGAATTCTGCACCATCAACACTCCAAGGAAAATTCAGTTTTTTTAGGAATTCTGCACCATGGACACAGCCCAGGACACAACCCAAGAATATTCTGATTTTTCAGGAATTCTCTCATTTCCAAGACACAAAATCCTGGTGAGAACATTGCAAGACACACTCTGGGAACATTCTGGTTTTTTAGGAATTCTGCACCATGGACACAACCCACGAGAATTTTAGGAATTCTCTCATTTCCAAGACACAGCCCTGGTGGGTTTTTAGGAATTCTGCACTACCAACATTCCAGGAATATTCTGATTTTTTTAGGAATTCTCTCATTTCCAATGCACAAAAAACCCGATGGTTTTTAGGAATTCTGCACCATGGACACAGCCCAAGGAAAATTCAGATTTTTTAGGAATTCTGCACCATCAACACTCCAAGGAAAATTCAGGTTTTTTAGGAATTCTGCACCATGGACACACCCAGCAGCATTTCCTTGGAATTCTCCCTTTTCCAGGTGGGGTTTTTTGAGAATTTCAGCACCATGGACACACCCCAAGGACATTTAGGAATTTCTCTCCCTTCCAGGACCTGATTTTGGGTCCAATTTCAGCCATTTCCTCACATTTCCTGGGCCAGTTTTGGTCATTTTTAGAATTTCTTTCCTTTCCAAGACCATTTTTGGTCATTTTTAGGAATTTTTTTCCCTTCCAGGACCATTTTTGGTCATTTTTAGGAATTTCTTTCACTTCCAAGATCCAACTTCAGATTTATTCTAGGAACTCTTTTCCCTGCTGGGACACAAATTCAGAATTTAGGAACTTTTATTTCCCTTCCAGGACCATTTTTGGTCATTTTTAGAATTTCTTTCTCTTCCAAGACCCAGCTCCAGTTTTTTTCTAGGAACTCTTTTCCCTGCTAGGACACAAATTCAGATTTCAGGAATTCTTCTCTTTCCCTTCCAGGACACAAATCAATAATTTCAGGAATTCTTTCTCAATTCCATGGCACAATTCAGAGATTCTTTAGGAACTCTTTTATTTCCCTTCCATGTCAAAATTCAGATTTCAGGAACTCTTTTATTTCCCTTCCAGGACACAAATCAATAATTTCAGAAATTCTTTCTCAATTCCAAGACAAAATTCAGATTTTTTTTAGGAACTCTCTTATTTCCATTCCATGACAAAATTCAGATTTCAGGAACTCTTATTTCCCTTCCATGACACAACTCAAATATTTCAGAAATTCTTTTATTTCCCTTCCAGGACACAAATCAATAATTTCTTGTTCAATTCCGTGACACAAATCAGAGATTTTTTAGGAACTCTCTTATTTCCATTCCATGACAAAATTCAGATTTCAGGAACTCTTATTTCCCTTCCAGGACACAATTCCAAGAATTTCAGGAATTATTTCTCAATTTCATGACACAATTCAAGAGATTTTTTTAGGAACTCTTTTATTTCCATTCCATGACAAAATTCAGATTTCAGGAACTCTTTTATTTCCCTTCCAGGATGCAAATCAATAATTTCAGAAATTCTTTCTCAATCCTATGACACAAGTCAAGAGACTTTTTAGGAATTCTTTTATTTCCCTTCCAGGACACAAATCAATAATTTCAGAAATTCTTTTTCCTTTCCAGGATGCAATTCAGTGATTTCAGGAACTTTTTTTCCTTCCAGGACATAAATCAATAATTTCAGAAATTGTTTTTTTTCCCTTCCAGGACACAAATCAATAATTTCAGGAATTCTTTCTCAATTCCATGACACAATTCAGAGATTTTTTTAGGAACTCTTTTATTTCCCTTCCAAGACACAAATCAGTAATTTCAGGAACTTTTATTTCCATTCCATGACAAAATTCAGAGATTTTCAGGAACTCTTCTCCCTTCCAGGACACAAATCAATAATTTCAGGAATTCTTTCTCAATTTCATGACACAATTCAGAGATTTTTTTTAGGAACTCTCTTATTTCCATTCCATGACACAACTCAGATATTTCAGAAATTCTTTTATTTCCCTTCCAGGACACAAATCAATAATTTCAGGAATTCTTTTTCCTTGACACGAATTCAGGATTTCAGGAACTTTTTTCCTTCCAGGACACAAATCAATAATTTCAGGAATTCTTATTTCCCTTCCAGGACACAAATCAATAATTTCTTGTTCAATTCCAGAACACAGATCAATAATTTCAGGAATTCTTTCTCAATTCCATGACACAAATCAAGAGATTTTTTAGGAACTCTCTTATTTCCATTCCATGACAAAATTCAGATTTCAGGAACTCTTTTATTTCCCTTCCAGGACACAAATCAATAATTTCAGAAATTCTTTTATTTCCCTTCCAGGACACAAATCAATAATTTCAGGAATTCTTTTTCCTTTTTCCATGACACGAATTCAGGATTTCAGGAACTTTTTTCCTTCCAGGACACAAATCAATAATTTCAGGAATTCTTATTTCCCTTCCAGGACACAAATCAATAATTTCTTGTTCAATTCCAGAACACAGATCAATAATTTCAGGAATTCTTTCTCAATTCCATGACACAATTCAAGAGATTTTTTAGGAATTCTTTTATTTCCCTTCCAGGACACAAATCAATAATTTCAGAAACTTTTATTTCCATTCCATCTCAAAAATTCAGATTTCAGGAACTCTTATTTCCCTTCCAGGACACAAATCAATAATTTCAGGAATTCTTTCTCAATTCCATGACACAATTCAGAAATTTTTTTAGGAACTCTTCCATTTCCCTTCCATGTCAAAATTCAGATTTCAGGAACTCTTATTTCCTTTCCAGGACACAAATCAATAATTTCTTGTTCAATTCCATGACACAATTCAAGAGAATTTTTTGGGCACTCTTTTATTTCCCTTCCAGGACACAAATCAATAATTTCAGGAACTCTTTTATTCAGTAATTCCATCACTTCAGAGCCACACAGGCTTTTCCTCTCCTTCCAGAACCACCCAAAAAAACCCAAAAAAATCCAGAAACTCAAACCACGAACACCCTGAACTCTGCAGAACCTTCCAGAAAAAAATCCAGAAAAATTCCAGGAACACTCCAGAACATTCCAAGAAAAATTCCAAGACCCCCCAGGAGGGGGGGGACTCTGGGGGAGCCCCGATTTTGGGGCGTTTGGGCGTTTTGGTGACTCTCCCTCCGCCTGTGCACTTGGGGAGCAGCTTCGAACGGCAGCGGGTAAGAGGAGCCCCCAAAAATTTCTGGGGCCAAAAATGGACTTTATTGCCCCCCCCCAGCAGCTGTAAGTAGCCCCTTCTTCTTTTCTCCTCCTTTTGGTGGCTTTTAACCCAAAAAAAAACCAAAAAAAAAATGGAATTCAGAAAGTGGAAAAATTGTCCAGGAGGAGTTGAGCGAAAATCGCCAAATTTGGGAATGAGCCCCAAAATTTGGGTTTTGGGGTTTTGGTAAAATTTGGGATTTGAGCCCCAAAATTTGGGTTTGAGCCCCTAGAATTTGGGTTTGGGGTTTTGGTAAAATTTGGGTTTGAGCCCCAAAATTTGAGTTTGAGCCCCCAGAATTTGGGGTTTGGGGTTTTGGTAAAATCTGGGTTTGGGGTTTGATAAAATTTGGGTTTGAGACCCCAAAATTTGGGGTTTGGGGTTTGATAAAATCTGGGTGTGAATCCCCAGAATTTGGGGTTTGGGATTTTGGTAAAATCTGGGTTTGAGACCCTAAATCTGGGTTTAGGTTTTGATAATATCTGAATTTTGGGTTTTGATAAAATCTGAATTTTGGGTTTTGATAAAATTTGGGTTTTGGGGTTTTGGTAAAATCTGGGTTTGGGTTTTGATAAAATCTGGGTTTGAGACCCCAAAATTTGGGTTTGGAGTTTTGATAAAATTTGAGTTTTGACAAAATTTGGGTTTTGGGCTTTGATAAAATCTGAATTTTGGGTTTTGATAAAATCTGAGTTTGGGTTTTCATAAAATTTGGATTTGGGTTTGAGCCCCTAAATCTGGGTTTGGGTTTTGATGAAATATGAATTTTGGGTTTTGATAAAATTTGGGGTTTGGTTTTGACAAAATTTGGTTTTGGGATTGGACAAAATTTGAGTTTTGAGGTTTTGACAAAATTTGGGGTTTTGGGTTTTACAAAATCTGGGTTTGGGGTTTTGATAAAATTTGGGTTTTGGGTTTTGAGCCCCCAAATCTGAGTTTGGGGTTTTGATAAAATATGAATTTTGGGTTTTGATAAGATTTGGGTTTTGGAGTTTTGATAAAATTTGGGTTTTGGGGTTTTGATAAAATCAGAATTTTGATTTTGACAAAATCTGGATTTGGGTTTTGATAAAATCTGAGGTTTGAGGTTTTGATAAAATTTGGATTTTAGTTTTGATAAAATCTGGGTTTGGGTTTTAAGAAAATTTGGAGTTTTGGGTTTTGACAAAATTTGGGTTTGGGGTTTTGATAAAATCTGAATTTTGGGTTTTGACAAAATTTGGGTCTTGAGTTTTGACAAAATCTGAATTTTGGGTTTTGGTAAATCTGGGTTTTGGTTTTGGTGCTGCCTCACCCCTCCCTCCAGTAATTAACAATTAATTAATGATTAATTCATTAATAATCTGGGGGTGGGGATTGAGGAGGTTTTGGGTGGGGATGAACACCCAAAAATCTCCAAATTTAATTTTTTTTGGTGGGGGGAGAAAATTGTCCAAATTTTCCATTTTGGGGGAGGAGGGGAGAGGTTTGGCGAGTCACAGCCCCTTCCCCACCCCCCAATCTGAGCTGGGCGTGTCCCCCACCCCCCAAAATTCCCAAAAAATTCCCCAAAATTCCCCAAATTTGCAGGAGAGCCGGGCGGGAACCCCAACAAGCGGCAGCGGCAGCCGCCCCTGCTGGGGGATCACCCTGCAGAGTATGGTGAGAGCTGGGGGGCTGGGGGGTGGGGGGGCTAGGTGGGGGGTTTGGGGGAGGGATTTGGGGGATTTGAGCTTTTGGGGGAATTTGGGGGGAATTTGGAGGGATTTTGGGGGGATTTGGAGGGAATTTGGGGGGTTGGGGAAATTGGGGGGTTTGGAGGGGATTTAGAGGGGCTAGAGGTAGGGGGAGTTTGGAGGGATTTTGGTTGGAAGGATTTTGGGGGGATTTGAGGGGGGATTTTGGGGGGTTTGGAGTTGATTTGGGGGGTGGTTTGGGGGGATTGGGGAGGGATTTGGGGGGTTTGGAGGGATTTGGGGGGTTCCTCTCCCACCCTTTGGGGTCTGTGCCCTTTGCTGTCAGGATTTGGGGACCCCCTCGCGAGTCTCAGGGGGTCTGTCAGTATTTGGGGGAGGGTCTCTGGGGGTCTCTAAGGTCTCTGTCCCCCAGGCAGCCCCACCGTGGCCACTACCACGGCCACTATCATAACAGGGGCTGTGGCCCTCCCCAGTCAGGATTTGGGGGGGGTCCCTGGGGGTCTGTCAGGATTTGGGGGTCTCCAGGGGGTCTGTCAGTATTTGGGGGGTCTCAGGGTGTTTTTGGGGGGTCTCTCACCCCTTTTTCCCCCAGGCAGCCCCCATGCGGCCACTATCACGACAGGGGCTGTGGCCCCTCCCCCAGTCAGGATTTGGGGGGTCCCTGGGGTCTGTCAGGATTTGGGGGGTTTCTGGGGGGTCTCAGGGTGTTTTTGGGGGGTCTCTCACCTTTTCCCCCAAGCGTGCCCCCACGGCGGCCACTACCACGGGCACTACCACGACGAGGGCTACGGGCCCCCTCCCCAGCACTACGAGGGGCGGCGGCTGGGCCCTCCCCCGGTGGGGGCGGGGGCACCGGCGGGGAGCCCGGGGCGCTACGGGCCGCAGTACGGGCACCGCCCCCGCCCCGCCCCGCCCCCGACTACAGCCACTTCGCCCGACTTCGCCCGTGCTGATGGTGTACGGGCTGGACCAGGCCAAGATGAACTGCGACAGGGTGTTCAACGTCTTCTGTCTCTATGGCAACGTGGAGAAGGTGGGGAGGGGTCCTGGGGGTTGGATTTTGGGGGGGTCCTGGGAGGGTCCTCAGTGGGGTTTAAGGGGGTCACTAGGGGGTTTTAGGGGGATGATTTTTGGGGGGCTGGACCAGGCCAGGATGAACTGCGACAGGGTGTTCAACGTGTTCTGTCTCTATGGCAGCGTGGAGAAGGTGAGGGGGGTCCTGGGGTTGGATTTTGGGGGGTCCTGGGGGGATTTAGGGGGTCCTGGGGTGTTCTCAGTGGGGTTTGGGGGGGGATTTTGGGGGGGCTGGACCAGGCCAAGATGAGCTGCAACAGGGTGTTCAACGTCTTCTGTCTCTATGGCAACGTGGAGAAGGTGGGGGGGTCCTGGGGGAATTTAGGGGGGTCCTGGGGTTGGATTTTGGGAGATTTGGGGGGTCCTGGGGGGTTTTTTGGGGGGCTGGACCAGGCCAGGATGAACTGCGACCGTGTGTTCAACGCGTGTTCTGTCTCTATGTAGCGTGGAGAAGGTGAGGGGGTCCTGGGGTTGGATTTTGGGGTTCCTGTCAGGTGTCTGTCCCCTATCCCAGCTGTCCCCTCCACCTGTCTCACTGTCTCACCTGTCCCAGGTGTCCCCTCAGGTGTTCCTCACCTGTCTCACTGTCTCACCTGTCTCACCTGTCCCTGTCTCACCTGTCCCTGTCTCACCTGTCCCACCTGCACAGGTGAAGTCCATGCAGAGCCAGCCTGGGGGGCAGTTTGGGGTCCCTGTGAGGTGTCTGTCCCCTGTCCCAGCTGTCCCCTCACCTGTCTCACCTGTCCCTGTCCCTCACCTGTCCCACATGTGCAGGTGAAGTTCATGCAGAAACCAGCCTGGGGAGGCTGTTTGGGGTTCCTGTCTCTGTCCCTCACCTGTCCCTGTCTCACCTGTCCCTCACCTGTCCCAGGTGTCCCCCCAGGTGTCCCTCACCTGTCTCACCTGTTCCCTCACCTGTGCAGGTGAAGTTCATGCAGAGAGCCAGCCCAGGGACACTTTGGGGGTTCCTGTCCCAGGTGTCTCTGGTCTCCCCTGTCTCTGTCTCACCTGTCCCTGTCTCACCTGTCCCTGTCTCACCTGTCCCTGTCTCACCTGTCCCACCTGTGCAGGTGAAGTTCATGCAGAGCCAGCCTGGGGACACTCTGGGGTTCCTGTGATGTGTCTGTCCCCTGTCCCAGCTGTCCCCTCACCTGTCTCACTGTCTCACCTGTCTCACCTGTCCCTGTCTCACCTGTCTCACCTGTCCCTGTCTCACCTGTCCCTGTCCCTCACCTGTCCCACCTGTGCAGGTGAAGTTCATGCAGAGCCAGCCTGGGGACACTCTGGGGTTCCTGTCAGGTGTCTGTCCCCTGTCCCAGCTGTCCCCTCAGGTGTCCCTCACCTGTCCCTGTCCCTCACCTTTCCCAGGTGTCCCCTCAGGTGTCCCTCACCTGTATCACCTGTCCCTGTCCCTCACCTGTCTCACCTGTCCCACCTGTGCAGGTGAAGTTCATCTGAAACCAGCCAGGGGAGGCAGTTTGGGGTTCCTGTGATGTGTCTGTCCCCTGTCCCAGCTGTCCCCTCACCTGTCTCACTGTCTCACCTGTCCCAGGTGTCCCCTCAGGTGCTCCTCACCTGTCTCAGTGTCTCACCTGTCTCACCTGCACAGGTGAAGTTCATGAAGAGCAAGCCAGGTGCAGCCATGGTGGAGATGGCCGACGGTTACGCCGTGGACAGAGCGATCACCCACCTGAACAACAACTTCATGTTCGGCCAGAAACTCAACGTCTGGTGGGTCTGGGGGGGAAATTTGGGATTTTGGGGTGGAATTTGGGATTTTTGGGGTGGAATTTGGGATTTTTGGGGCACACCTGGCACACCTGAGCCATCACCCACCTGAACAACAACTTCATGTTCGGCCAGAAACTGAACGTCTGGTGGGTCTGGGGGGGAAATTTGGGATTTTGGGGTGGAATTTGGGGTTTTGGGGTGGAATTTGGGATTTTTGGGGGCACACCTGGCTCACCTGAGCCATCACCCACCTGAACAACAACTTCATGTTCGGCCAGAAACTCAACGTCTGGTGGGTCTGGGGAGGGAAATTTGGGGTGTTGGGGTGGAATTTGGGATTTTTGGGGTGGAATTTGGGATTTTTGGGGTGGAATTTGGGATTTTGGGGTGGAATTTGGGGTTTTGGGGCACACCTGAGCCATCACCCACCTGATCAACAACTTCATGTTCGGCCAGAAACTCAATGTCTGGTGGGTCTGGGAGGGAGATTTGGGGCAGGTTTTTGGGGTGGAATTTTGGTTTTTTTTTATTTCTCTGATATTTTTTTTCAATTTTACTGTCTGTAACTAACACACCATCATGCCAGGGCCGTCGTACAGAGATTTTAGGATTGATTTTGGGTGGATTTTGGGTTTCTCTGATGGTTTATTTCGTCTCCCAGTGTCTCCAAGCAGCACAGCACCATGCCTGGACAGTCATACAGGGATTTTGGGTGGATTTTAGGATGGATTTGGGATGGATTTGGGATGGATTTTTGGATGGATTTTAGGATGGATTTTTGGATTTTTTGGGGTTTATAATATTTTTTTCCATTTTAGTGTCTCTAAGCAGCACAGCATCATGCCAGGGCAGTCATACAGGGATTTTTGATGGATTTTAGAATGGATTTTTGGATGGATTTTAGGATGGATTTGGGATGGATTTTGGGTTTTTTGAGATTTTTTTTCCCATTTAGTGTCTCCTATGGGCTGGAGGACGGCTCGTGCAGCTACAAGGATTTGGGATGGATTTTAGAATGGATTTAGGATGGATTTTAGGATGGATTTTAGGATGGATTTAGGATGGATTTTTGGATGGATTTTAGAATGGATTTAGGATGGATTTTTGGATTTTTTGGGATTTATAATATCTTTTTCCTCTCCCAGTGTCTCCAAGCAGCACGCCATCATGCCAGGGCAGTCCTACGGGCTCGAGGACGGCTCGTGCAGCTACAAGGATTTGGGATGGATTTTAGGATGGATTTTTGGATTTTAGGATGGATTTAGGATGGATTTAGAATGGATTTAAGATGGATTTTAGGATGGATTTTAGGATGGATTCTGGATGGATTTTAGGATGGATTTTTGGATTTTTTGGGATTTATAATATCTTTTTCCTCTCTCAGTGTCTCCAAGCAGCACAGCACCATGCAGGGCAGTCCTACAGGGATTTGGGATGGATTTTGGGATGGATTTAGGATGGATTTTGGGTGGATTTTGGGTTTCTCTGATGGTTTATTTCCTCTCCCAGTGTCTCCAAACAACACGCCATCATGCCAGGGCAGTCCTATGGCCTCGAGGACGGCTCGTGCAGCTACAAGGATTTGGGGTGGATTTTAGGATGGATTTTAGGATGGATTTAGGATAGATTTTTGGATGGATTTTAGAACGGATTTTAGGATGGATTTTTGGATAGATTTGGGGTTTATAATATTTTTTTCCTCTCTCAGTGTCTCCAAGCAGCACGCCATCATGCCTGGCCAGTCCTACGGGCTGGAGGACGGCTCGTGCAGCTACAAGGATTTGGGGTGGATTTTAGGATGGATTTAGAATGGATTTAGGATGGATTTTTGGATGGATTTTAGGATGGATTTTAGAATGGAGTTTTGGATGGATTTTAGGATGGATTTTTGGATTTTTTTGGGGTTTATAATCCTTTTTTCCTCTCCCAGTGTCTCTAAGCAGCACAGCATCATGCCAGGGCAGTCGTACGGGCTCGAGGACGGCTCGTGCAGCTACAAGGATTTGGGGTGGATTTTGGGATGGATTTTTGGATAGATTTGGGCTGGATTTTGGGGTTTATAATCCTTTTTTCCTCTCCCAGTGTCTCTAAGCAGCACAGCATCATGCCAGGGCAGTCCTACGGGCTGGAGGACGGCTCGTGCAGCTACAAGGATTTGGGATGGATTTTAGGATGGATTTAGGATGGATTTTAGGATGGATTTAGGATAGATTTTTGGATGGATTTTAGAACGGATTTTAGGATGGATTTTTGGATTTTTTTGGGGTTTATAATATTTTTTTCCTCTCCCAGTGTCTCCAAACAACACGCCATCATGCCAGGGCAGTCGTACGGGCTCGAGGACGGCTCGTGCAGCTGCAAGGATTTGGGATGCTTGGATTTTTAGGATGGATTTTTGGATAGATTTGGGCTGGATTTTTTGGGGTTTCTGATATTTTTTTCCTCTCTCAGTGTCTCCAAACAACACGCCATCATGCCAGGGCAGTCAAATGCGGGCTCTGAGGGCCGCTCGTGCAGCTACAAGGATTTGGGATGGATTTTAGGATAGATTTTTGGATTTTTTGGGGTTTCTGATATTTTTTTCCTCTCTCAGTGTCTCCAAGCAGCACAGCCATCATGCCAGGGCAGTCCCTGCGGGCTCGAGGGCGGCTCGTGCCTTCTAAAAAAGGATTTGGGGTGGATTTTAGGATAGATTTTTGGATTTTTTTGGGTTTCTGATATTTTTTTCCTCTCCCAGTGTCTCTAAGCAGCACGCCATCATGCCTGGCCAGTCCTATGGCCTCGAGGACGGCTCGTGCAGCTACAAGGATTTCTCGGGCTCGCGCAACAATCGCTTCTCGACGCCCGAGCAGGCGGCCAAGAACCGCATCCAGCACCCGAGCAACGTGCTGCACTTCTTCAACGCGCCGCTCGACGTCACCGAGGAGAACTTCTACGAGGTGGGGCAGCAGCAGCAGCGCCTTCCTCAGCCTCCTCTTCCTCAGCAGCACCTTCCTCACCTTCCTCACCTTCCTTATCATCATCCTCAGCATCCTCACCTTCCTTATCATCATCCTCACCTTCCTCAGCCACACTTCCTCACCTTCCTCACCTTCCTCATCCTCATCTTCCTTAGCATCATCTTCAGCATCCTCATCCTCACCTTCCTCAGCCTCCTCTTCCTCAGCAGCACCCTTCCTCATCTTCCTTATCATCATTCTCAGCCTCACCTTCCTCATCATCATCCTCACCTTCCTCAGCCTCCTCTTCCTCAGCAGCACCTTCCTCACCTTCCTCACCTTCCTCACCTTCCTCACCTTTCTCAGCCCTCGCCTTCCTCAACCTCCTCTTCCTCAGCAGCACCTTCCTCACCTTCCTCACCTGCCTCAGACTCAGCCTCATCTTCACTCACCTTCCTTATCATCATCCTCAGCATCCTCACCTTCCTCAGCATCACCTTCCTTATCATCCTCCTCAGCCTCCTCTTCTCTCAGCACCTTCCTCAGCATCCTCTTCCTCACCTTCCTCCTCCCACCTTCCTCAGACTCAGCCTCATCTTCCTCACCTTCCTTACTCACCATCCTCAGCATCCTCACCTTCCTCCATCATCACCTTCCTTATCATCATCCTCCACCTCTTCCTCAGCATCACTTCCTCACACCTTCCTCACCTTCCCTCATCCTTCCTCATCATCCTCATCCTCATCTTCCTCACCTTCCCTCATCCTCCTTCCTCACCTTCCTCCAGCACCTCTTCCTCACCTTCCTCACCTTCCTCATTCATCCTCCTCTGTCCTCAGTCCTCACCTTCCTCCCTCACCTTCCTCATCCTCCTCACTTCCTTATCGTCGTTCTCCCAGCCTCACCTTCCTCATCATCATCCTCACCTTCCTCCAGCCTCATCTTCCTCATCGTCCTCCTCAGTCATCCTCATCCTCACCTTCCTCAGCCTCCTCATCTTCCTCATCCTCAGCCTCACCTTCCTCATCCTCACCTTCCTCATCCTCTCATCCTCCACCTTCCTCAGCATCCATTCCTCACCTTCCTCCTTCCTCCAGCGTCACCTCCTCAGCATCCTCAGCCCTCCACCTTCCTCACCTTCCTCAGCCTCATCCTTCCTCATCTTCCTCTCTTCCTCTCTCACCTTCCTTCCTCCTCCTCCTTCTCAGTCATCCTCATCCTCGCGCTTCCTCACTCTCCTCGGCCTCTCTCCAGCGTCCTCATCCTCATCGTCCTCACCTTCCTCAGCCTCGTCACTTCATCTCATCCTCCTCGTGTCTCACCTTCCTCATCCTCATCATCCTCCCCTTCCTCTCCTTCCTCCGTCCTTCGCTCCACCTCCTCGTCCTCCGTCATCCCTCATCCCTTGTGCTTCATCCTTGCTCGTGTCATCCTCGTCCTCATCCTGCTCCTCGTCCTCCTCGTCCTCCTCCTCTGCTCATCCTCGTCCTCCTCATCCTCCTCGTCCTCGTCCTGCTCCTTCTCCTCGTCCTCGTCTTCGTCCTCGTCTTCTCCTCCTCGTCCTCCTCCTGTCCTCTCACCTTCCTCATCCTCAGTCGTCCTCCTCCTCATCCTCACCCCAGCTCTTCTTCCTCCGTCTCTGCTTTGCTTTCCTCCTCCTCGTCCTCCTCATCATCGTCTTCTCCCCATCCCTTCCTTCCTCCTCTTCTTCCTTCTCCTTCCTTCCTCCAGACCTCCCCTCTGACCCCCTAAAAGCAGATCCCCCAAATCCCCTGACCCCAAATCCCCCTATGATCAATCCCCATGACCCCCAATCCCCTGAGCCCCCCAGATCCCCCAAATCCCCTGACTCCCCAAATCCCCTGACCCCCAAATCCCCTGACCCCCCCAAATTCCCCCAAATTCCCCCTGACCCTCAGAGTTCCCCCAAATCCCCTGACCCTGTGTCCCCCAGATCTGTGACAGGCTGGGGGTGGGCCTCCGATCCTCGGTCAAGGTCGTTCTCAGGCAAGAGTGGGGTGCTGAACCCCCAAAAAACACAAAAAGACCCCCCAAAAGACCCCAAAAGACCCTGGATTCCTCTGGGCCCCCAGGACCCCCAAAAACCAGAAAGCCAGGAGCCCTGGGCTCCCCAAAGCTCCTGGGTCCTCCCAAAGCCCCCAAAAGCCAAGGGGGCCAGCCCTGAGACCCCCCAAAAGCCCTGAAATCCCCTGGGCACCCCCCAAAAAACTGGGGAGCCTCCTGACACCCAAAACCCCCTGGGCCCCATAAAGATCCAGGAGAGCCCCCAAAACCCCCCTGGGCCCCCAAAAACTCTGTGAGACCCCCAAAAACCACCTAAAAGATCCTGGGGACCTCCCTGAGGCCCCCAAACCCCCCAAAAACTCCTGAAACCCCTGGGCCCCCAAAAACCCTACGAATTCCCCTAAGCCCCTAAAGATCAGGGGGCCCCCAAACCTCCCTGAGAGCCCACAAAACCCTGGGTCCCCCACAAGACCCTCTGGGCCCCCAAAAGCTCCTGAGCCCCATTAAAAATCCAGGGGGTCCCCAAAAATCCCCTAGGTCCCTCAAAACCCAGGGAGAGCCCCCCAAAGACCCCTTTGACTTCCCCCAAATCCCCTCAGCCCCCAAAGTCCCCAAAACCCCTTTTGACTTCCCCCAAATCCCCTCAGCCCCCAAAATCCCCCAAAACCGTCTGAAACCCCCTGGGCCCCCAAAACCCTGGGGAACCCCCAAAACCCCCGTGAACCCCCAAAACCCCTTTGAATTCCCCCAAAATCCCTCAAAACTCCCTCAGCCCCCAAAATCCCTGAGCCCCCAAAACCCCCAAAGCTCGGGGGAGCCCTCCCCGAGCCCCCAAACCCCCCGACCCCCTGCCCCTCCCCAGGCGAGCGCGGCTCCTCGGGTTTGCTCGAGTGGGACTCCAAGAGCGACGCTGGAGACGCTCGGGTTCCTCAACCACTTCCAGATGAAGAACCCCAGTGAGTGCGGGGGGAGGGGCACGGGGGAGGGGAGGGCACGGGGGGCAGGGAGGAGGGTGCTGAGCCCCAACCCCCAAATTTTCATTTTCTCTCCCCCAGACGGGCCCCTACCCCTACACGCTCAAGCTCTGCTTCTCCACGGCCCAGCACACGCCTCCTGAGGGGGAGGGGCCAGGGCTGCGCCCGCCCCTCCCCACCACTTGGAACCACCCGCCCCGCCCCCCACCCCGGGCCCCGCCCCCTTTTTGTTTTTTGTTTTTAACACGCCCCTCCCCCACCCCGCTGTTCTCTCCCCTCCCCTCCCCATTTTTTAAGGAGAAGGGTCGGGCCAGACCCAGAACCGGAATAAAAACGTTTGGGACAGGAACGAGAGAGTGGGGGATGGGAAAACAGGGGGGATGAGAAGGCTAGGGGAAGATTTTGGGGGTTTTTGAGGGGAATTTGGGGGGTTGGAGAAAGATTTTTGGGGGTTTTGAGGGAAATTTCAGGGGATTTTAGGGGAAGATTTCTGAGGATTTTTTGGGGAATTTGAGGAGAGAAGATTTTGGGGGATTTTTGAGAATTTGGGGGTTGGGGAAGAATTTTGGGGGATTTTTGGGTTTTTGGGGGTGTTTCAGGGAAGATTTTTGGGGAATTTGGGGGATTTTGGGAGAGTTCTGGGGGAATATATTGGGGTTTTTGGGGGAATTTTAGGGGAGAATATTTTGGGATTTTTTGGAATTTGGGGGAAGATTTTGGGGGGTTTTTAGGGGAAGATTTTTGGAGGTTTTGGGGGTTCTAGGGGGTTGGGGAGGAGTTTTGGGAAGATTTGTTGGAATTTGGGGTTTTGGGGAAAATTTTGGGGGGTTTTGGGGCGGGGAATCCTGTGGAGATTTTGGGGGAAATTTGGGGGAGGTTGGAAGATTTTTGGGGAAGATTTCATTGGGAATTTCAGGGATTTGGGGGGCTGGGGAGGGTTTGGGGTCAAAAGGTCACATGCGCCTCGTTATGGCGCGTGTTTAACGCATCACTTCCGCCTCATTATGGCTGGTTTAATGCGTCACCTCCGCCGCGTTGTGGCGCGTTTAAGGCGTCACTTCCGCCTTGTTGCGGCGGGTTTGTTGAGTCACTTCCCGCCTCGTTATGGCGCGAGTTTAACGCGTCACTTCCGTTTTTTTACGGAAGCCAACGCGTCACTTCCGCCTTGTTGGGGGTGTGGTTTGTTGCGTCACGTCCGGCGCGTTTCCCGGAAGTGCGGGCGCCCCCTGGCGGCGCGCGGAGCCGATGGCGCTCGGGGTCTCGCGGCTGCTGCGCACGTGAGTGGGGGAGGGGCGGCCCCGGGAGGGTCACGTGGCAGCCCCGGAGGGTCACGTGGCAGCCCCGGGAGGGTCACGTGACAGCCCCGGGACTCCCGGTCCGGCCTCGGGACCCCCCGGTGACCTTGACCTTCCCCTGTCACGTGACCCCCAGTTCCTCCCCAGGGACCCCTCGGTGCGTCCCAGTTGGTCCCAGTTGGTCCCAGTTGGTCCCAGTTGGTCCCAGTCCCGTCCCAGCCCCTCCCTGTTGTCTCCCAGTGCCCTCCCAGTGCCCCAGCCCTGCTCCAGTCGGGGTCCCAGTGCCCCCAGTCCATCCCAGTGCCCCCCAGTCCATCCCAGTGCCCCCCAGTCCATCCCAGCCCTGCTCCAGTGCATCTCTTTTTCCCCCAGTGTGTTCCAGTCCCCTCCCAGTCCATCCCAGTGCCCCCAGTCCCATCCCAGTCCCCTCCCCAGCCCTGCTCCAGTGCGTCTCTTTCCCCAGTGCGTCCCAGTCCCATCCCAGTCCATCCCAGTGCCCCCAGTCCCATCCCAGTCCCATCCCAGTCCATCCCAGTGCCCCCCAGTCCCATCCCAGCCTTGCTCCAGTGTGTCTCTTTTTATGCCAGTCCAACCCAGTCCATCCCAGTGCCCCCCAGTCCCATCCCAGTCCATTCCAATCCATCCCAGCCCTGCTCCAGTGCGTCTCTTTTTCCCCCAGTCCATCCCAGTGCCCCCAGTCCCATCCCAGTCCATCCCAGCCTTGCTCCAGTGCGTCTCTCTCCCCCCAGTGTGTCCCAGTCCCGTCCCAGTCCCATCCCAGTGCCCCCCAGTCCCATCCCAGTCCATTCCAATCCATCCCAGCCCTGCTCCAGTGCGTCTCTTTCCCCCAGTCCATCCCAGTCCCATCCCAGTGCCCCCAGTCCCCTCCCAGCCCTGCTCCAGTGCGTCCCCTTTTTCCCCCAGTGCGTCCCAGTCCCGTCCCAGTCCATCCCAGTTCCCTCCCAGCCCTGCTCCAGTGCGTCTCTTTCCCCCCAGTCCATCCCAGTCCCATCCCAGTGCCCCCCAGTCCCATCCCAGCCCCTGCTCCAGTGCGTCTCTTTTCCCCCAGTCCATCCCAGTGCCCCCAGTCCATCCCAGTCCCATCCCAGTCCCCTCCCAGCCTTGCTCCAGTGCGTCTCTCTCCCCCCAGTGCGTCCCAGTCCCATCCCAGTCCCCTCCCAGCCCTGCTCCAGTGCGTCTCTTTTCCCCCCAGTGCCCCCAGTCCATCCCAGTCCCATCCCAGTCCCGTCCCCAGTCCCATCCCAGCACTGCTCCTGTGCGTCTCTCTCCCCCAGTGCGTCCCAGTCCCGTCCCAGTCCATCCCAGTGCCCCCCAGTCCATCCCAGTCCATCCCAGTGCCCCCCAGTCCCATCCCAGTCCATCCCAGTGCCCCCAGTCCCATCCCAGCCTTGCTCCAGTGCGTCTCTTTCCCCCCAGTCCATCCCAGTCCCATCCCAGTCCCATCCCACTCCCATCCCAGCCTTGCTCCAGTGCGTCTCTTTCCCCCAGTCCATCCCAGTCCATCCCAGTGCCCCCAGTCCATCCCAGTCCTGCTCCAGTGTGTCTCTTTCCCCCAGTGTGTCCCAGTCCGGTCCCAGTGCCGCTCGGGCTCTGTCCCGCTCGGGGGCCGCGATAACTCGGGGGTCCCCCGGGGGTCCCAGAGCCGCCGGCCGACCCCGCCCCCCGGGAGCTGCGCACGCTGCGGCTGCAGCGCCCCTGCAGCACGTGCTGCACGTGCAGCTCAACCGGCCCGGCAAGCGCAACGCCATCAACCTGCTCTGCTGGAGGTACTGGGGCACTGGGAGGGACTGGGAGGACTGAGGGAGCAGCTGGGGGCACTGGGATGGGGAGTGGGATGCCACTGGGGTGAGACTGGGAGGGACTGGGGAACTGAGATGGGACTGGGATGGAACTTGAACTGAGACTGGGAGGGACTGGGGGAGCATCTGGGGGCACTGGGATGGAGTGGATGCGACTGGGGAACTGGGGATGGACTGGGATGGAACTTGAACAGGGACTGGGAACGACTGGGGAGCAGCTGGGAGCACTGGGATGGGACAGGGAGCAACTGGGATGGGACTGGGGGAGACTGGGATGGGACTGGGATATGCTGGGACACTCTGGGCTGTGGTGGTGGTCACTGCTGGTCACTAGTGGTCCCTGCTGGTCACTGGTGGTCACTCCTGTCCCTGCTGGTCACTCCTGTCCCTGCTGGTCACTGCTGGTTACTGGTGGTCCCTGGTGGTCACTGGTGGTCACTGAGGTGGTCACTGCTGTCCCTGTTGGTCCCTGTTGGTCACTGGTGGTCACTGCTGGTCCCTGCTGGTCACTGCTGGTCCCTGCTGGTCACTGTTGGTCACTGCTGGTCCCTGCTGGTCACTGCTGGTCACTGCTGGTCACTGGTTGTCCCTGGTGGTCCCTGGTGGTCACTGCTGGTCACTGGTGGTCCCTGCTGGTCACTGCTGGTCACTGGTGGTCACTGTGTGGTCACTGGTGGTCCTTGCTGGTCACTGCTGGTCACTGCTGGTCACTGTTGGTCACTGCTGGTCACTGTTGGTCACTGGTGGTCCCTGGTGGTCCCTGCTGGTCACTGCTGGTCACTGCTGGTCCCTGCTGGTCACTGCTGGTCACTGTTGGTCACTGCTGGTCCCTGCTGGTCACTGCTGGTCACTGTTGGTCACTGCTGTCCCTGTTGGTCACTGCTGTCCCTGCTGGTCCCTGTTGTCCCTGTTGGTCCCTGCTGTCTCTGTTGGTCACTGGTGGTCACTGGTGGTCACTGCTGGTCCCTGTTGGTCACTGCTGTCCCTGCTGGTCCCTGCTGTCTCTGTTGGTCACTGGTGGTCACTGGTGGTCACTGCTGGTCCCTGTTGGTCCACTGCTGTCCCTGTTGGTCACTGCTGGTCACTGCTGGTCACTGCTGGTCACTGGTGGTCCCTGTTGGTCACTGCTGTCCCTGCTGGGGTCCCTGCTGTCTCTGTTGGTCCCTGGTGGTCACTGGTGGTCCCTGTTGGTCACTGCTGTCCCCTCCCCAGGGAGCTGGTTTGAGTGTTTCCAGGACATCGCCGGGACCCCTCGTGCAGGGCCCGTGATCGAGTGTCGAGCGCCCGGCAGCTGCTCACCGCCAGGGTGAGGGGGAGGGACCCGTGTGACCCCTGTGTGACCCCCTGTGACCCCTGTGCTGACCCCCTGTGACCCCCTACCCCTCCCCCAGGGATGGAAACCTCTCTGACCTGGCCTCAGCCTTCTCGGGCTCCCCCGACGGCAGCGTCGCTCGCCGGGCGCCTGGAACCTACGGCACAAAAATCCTCGAGTTCCAGGAGAGCTTCGGTCATGGAGAAGGTGGCACCCCAAAATCCACCCTGAGCCCCCAAAAGTCTTCCTGAACCCCCAAAAATCGGCTCTGAATCCCCAAAATCCTTCTGAACCCCCCCAAAATCCGTCCTGAACCCCCAAAATCCCCTGAGCCCCTCAAAATCCTCCTGAATCCCCAAACCTCCCTGAACCCCCAAAAATCCATCCTGAGCCCCAAAACCTCCCTGGACCCCCCAAAATCCATCCTGAACCCCCCAAAGCCTCCCTGAACCCTAATCCCTCCTGAACCCCAAAATCTCCCTGAGTCCCCAAAACTTTTTCTGGGTCCCAAAGTCCCTTGAACCCCCCAAACATCCCTGAGACCCCCAAAATCCCTTCTGAACCCTCGAGACCCCCAAATCCTCTGAGCCCCCAAATCCACTCCTGACCCCCAAAACCTCCCAAGCCCCAAAATCCCCCTGAACCCTCAAACCTCCCTGAGGCCCAGATCCCCTGAGCCCCCAAAATCTCCCCTGAACCCCAAACCCCTTTAAGCTCCCAAAACCCCCTGAGCCTCCAAACCTCCCCTGAACCCCCAAAGAGCCTTCCTGAACCCCCCAAAATCCCGCCTGACCCCCCAAACCTCCCCCTGCAGTGCCCCAAACCCGTGATCGCTGCCGTGCACGGGCCCTGCATCGGAGCTGGTGAGGGGCTGAGAGCTGAGGGTCGGGGGTTGGGGTTGGGGTTGAGTTAGGGGTCTATTGAGGTTGGAATTGGTGTTGGGGTTGGGGGTCAGGGTTAGTCAGGGTTGGGGATAAGTGGGGAGCAGGAATAAGGGAGATTGGGGTCAGGAGTTTGAGGGTTGGGGGTTGGGGTTGGGAGTTGAGTTAGGGGTCTATTAGGGGTTGGAATTGGTGTTGGGGTTGGAATTGGTGTTGGGGTCAGGATTGAGATTGGGATTGAGATTGAGGTTAGGGGGTCTATTGGGAGTCAGGGTTGGGAGTCAGGATTAGGGTTAGGGTTGAGGGTTGGGGTTAGGGTCAGGGTTAGGGTTGAGTGGGGAGCAGGAATGGGGAAGATTTAAGGGTCAGGATTTAGGGGTCAGGGTTGGGGTTGGGGAGTTGAGGTTAGGGAGTCTATTGAGGTTGGGAATTAGTGTTGGGGGTCAGGATTGGGGTTGGTGGGGAGCAGGAATGGGGAGATTGGGGTCAGGATTTGGGGTCAGGATTGGAGCAGCGGGGTGGGGGAATGGGGTCAGGATCGAAATTGGGGTTGGGATTGGGGTTTGGGGGTTGGGATTGGGGTTGGGATTGGGATTGGGGTTGGAATTGGGGTCGGGATGAAGACTGGGGTGAAGATGAAGATGAGGGTGGGGAGGAGGGTGGGGTGAGATGGGATTGGGATGAGGAGGGGGGTGGGGTGAAGGCCGGGGTGGGGATGGGTGGGATGAAGGTGAGGATGGGATGAAGATCAGGAGGATGAGGGTGGTGATGATGGTAATGACAGTAATGATGATGATGATGGCGATGGCAATGATGGTGATGTTGGTGATGGTGACGATGACAGTGACAATGATGATGATAACGATGATGGTGATGATGGGATAATGATGACGATGATGATGATGATGACGACAATGATGACAATGACAATGATAATAATGGTGGTGATGATGATGATGATAATGATGACAATGATGATGATGGTGATGATGATGATGACGACAATGATGACAATGACAATGATAATGATGGTGATGACGATGATGATGATGACAATGATAATAATGGTGATGGGATGATGATGATGATGACAATGACGATGATGATGACATGATGATGACGATGATAATGATGTTGATGATAATGATGATGACAATGACAATGATGATGATCACAATGATAATAATGATGATGGAATGATGATGATGATGATGACAGTGACGATGACACAGACAATGACGATGATGATGATGATGACGACGATGATGATGATGACAATGACAATGATGATGATGACGATGATGATGGTGATGATGGGATGATGATGATGTGATGATAATGACAATGATGACAATGGTAATGGTGATGGTGATAATGATGATGATGACAATGACGACGATGATGATGATGATGATGATGATGATGATGATGACAATGATGATGATGATGGTGTTGATGATAATGATGATGACAACGACAGTGATGATGATGATGACAATGATAATAATGATGATGGAATGATGATGATGATGATGACAGTGACGATGACAAAGACGATGATGATGACGACAATGATGACGATGATGATGACAATGGCTATGATGATGATGACGATGATGATGGTGATAATGGGATGATGATGATGATGATGATGATGGGATGATGATGACGATGATGTGATGATAATGACGATGATGATGACGATGATAATGACGATGATGACGATGATGTGATGTGATGATAATGACGAAGGCCTCCCCCCCAGGCGTGGATCTGATCTCAGCCTGTGACATTCGCCTCTGCTCCCAGGGCCCGCCTGGGTCCAGGTCCAGGTGGGACACCCCAATGTCCCCGAGACCCCTCGGGTGTCCCCAAAGGCCGTGGGGAGACCCCCAGTGCCCCCAGTATCCCACCAGTGCCCCCAGTGCCCTCAGTATCCCCCCAGTGTCCTCCATTGTCCCCCAGTGTCCCCAGTGTCCCCCAGTATCCCCCAGTGTCCCCCAGTATCCACCAGTGCCCCCCAGTGTCACCCAGTGTCCCCAGTGTCCCCAGTGTCCCCCAGTATCCCCCAGTGTCCCCAGTGTCCCCAGTGTCCCCAGTATTCCCCCAGTGTCCCCAGTGTCCCCCAGTATCCACCAGTGCCCCCAGTGTCACCCAGTAGTGCAGTGTCCCCAGTGTCTCAGTATCCCTCAGTATCCCCAGTGTGTCCCCAGTGTCCCCCAGTGTCCCCAGTGTCCCGTGTCCCCACAGGAGGTGGACATGGGGCTGGCGGCCAGCAGTGGGGACCCTGCAGCGCCTCCCCAAAATCGCATCGGGGAGCCAGAGGTGGGTGAGGGGACACGGGGGGACCCGTGGGACACCCCAATGTCCCCAAATGTCCATAAATGTCCCCAGTGTCCCCTCACTGTCCCCAATGTCCCCCTGCCCCCAGCCTGGTGAGCAGGCTCGCCCTCACCGCCAGCGTCATGAGGGGCCCCCGAGGCTCTGAGCTGTGGCCTGCTAAACCGGGTGGGGAACCCAAAATTTGGGGGGTTTTGGGGGTCTGGGGGTGAATTCCCCAGGAGTTGATTCTGGGGTCGATTTGAATTTGGGGTGAATTTGGGATGGAAGTTGGGGTGGATTTGGGATGAATCTCGGGTGGATTTTGGGTGGATTTTTGGGGGGAATTCGGGATGTATTTTGGGTGCATTTCAGGTGCATTTTGCCTGTAGTTTGAGTGTATTTGGGCTGTATTTTGGGGTGTATTTTGCCTCTATTTGGGCTGTATTTTGGGGTGTATTTTGTGTGTATTTTGCCTGTATTTAGTGTGTATTTGAGCTGTATTTTGGGTGCATTTCGGGTGTATTTTGCCTGGATTTTGGGTGTATTTTGGGTGCATTTCGGGTGTTTCTGGGCTGTATTTTGCCTGGATTTTGGGTGTATTTTGGGTGCATTTCGTGTGTTTCTGGGCTGTATTTTGGGTGCATTTTGCCTATATTTGGGCTGGTTTTTCCCTGTATTTTGGGGTGCATTTTCCCTGTATTTGGGGTGTATTTGGGGTGAATTTTCCCTGTATTTGGGGTGCATTTTCCCTGTATTTGGGGTGTATTTGGGGTGAATTTTCCCTGTATTTGGGGTGCATTTTGCCTGTATTTGGGCTGTATTTTCCCTGTATTTGGGGTGTATTTGGGGTGCATTTTGCCTGTATTTTGCCTGTATCTGGGCTGTATTTTCCCTGTATTTGGGGTGCATTTTGCCTGCATTTTCCCTGTATTTGGGGTGCATTTTCCCTGTATTTGGGCTGTATTTTCCCTGTATTTGGGGTGTATTTTCCCCGTATTTGGGGTGTATTTGGGGTGCATTTTGCCTGCATTTTCCCTGTATTTGGGGTGCATTTTCCCTGTATTTGGGCTGTATTTTCCCTGTATTTGGGGTGTATTTTCCCCGTATTTGGGGTGTATTTGGGGTGCATTTTGCCTGCGCATTTTCCCTGTATTTGGGGTGCATTTTCCCTGTATTTGGGCTGTATTTTCCCTGTATTTGGTGTATTTTCCCCTCATGATTTGGGGTGTATTTGGGGTGCATTTTGCCTGCATTTTCCCTGTATTTGGGGTGCATTTTCCCTGTATTTGGGCTGTATTTTCCCTGTATTTGGGGTGCATTTTCCCTGTATTTGGGCTGTATTTTCCCCGTATTTGGGGTGTATTTGGGGTGCATTTTGCCTGCATTTTCCCTGTATTTGGGGTGCATTTTCCCTGTATTTGGGGCACATTTTGCCTGGATTTTGGGTGCATTTCCTGTGTTTCTGGGCTGTATTTGGGGTGCATTTTGCCTGCACTCTGCCTGTACCCGGGCTGTGTTCCAGCCGCGTGCTCCCGGACCAGCCGGCGCTGCTGCAGGCCGCCCTGCAGGTGGCCGCGGCCATCGCCGCCCGCAGCCCCGTGGCCGTGCAGGGCACCAAGCTCAACCTGCTGTTCTCGCGGGACCGGCCCGTCAGCGAGGGGCTGCTGCACATGGTGCGTGCCAAAACCCAAAAACTCCCTGTCACCAACCCCAAAAACATCCCAAAATCAGTGTCACCAATCCCAAAATCAGTGTCAGCCTGCTCAACCTGCTGTTCTCGCGGGACCGGCCCGTCAGCGAGGGGCTGCTGCACATGGTGCGTGCCAAAACCTCCCAAAATCAGTGTCAGTGACCCCAAAAATATCCCAAAATCAGTGTCACCATCCCAAAATCAGTGTCACCAACCCCAAAATCAGTGTCAGCCTGCTCAACCTGCTGTTCTCGCTGGGACCGGCCCCGTCAGCGAGGGCTGCTGCACATGGTGCGTGCCAAAACTCCAAAAATCCCTGTCACCAACCCCAAAAATATCCCAAAATCAGTGTCAGCCTGCTCAACCTGCTGTTCTCGCGGGACCGGCCCGTCAGCGAGGGGCTGCTGCACATGGTGCGTGCCAAAACCTCCCAAAATCCCTGTCACCAACCCCAAAAATATCCCAAAATCAGTGTCAGCCTGCTCAACCTGCTGTTCTCGCGGGACCGGCCCGTCAGCGAGGGGCTGCTGCACATGGTGCGTGCCAAAACCCAAAAAATCCCTGTCACCAACCCCAAAAAATCCCTGTCACCAACCCCAAAAATATCCCAAAATCAGTGTCAGCCTGCTCAACCTGCTGTTCACCGGCGGGACCGACCTGTCAGCGAGGGGCTGCTGCACATGGTCGCGTGCAAAACCTCCCCAAAATCAGTGTCAGTGACCCCAAAAATATCCCAAAATCAGTGTCACCAACCCAAAATCAGTGTCACCAACCCCAAAATCAGTGTCAGCCTGCTCAACCTGCTGTTCTCGCGGGACCGGCCCGTCAGCTGAGGGCTGCTGCACATGTGCGCGTGCAAAACCTCCCCAAAATCCCTGTCACCAACCCCCAAAAATATCCCAAAAATCAGTGTCAGTCTGCTCAACCTGCTGTTCTCAGCGGGACCGGCCCGTCAGCGAGAGGCTGCTGCACATGGTGCGTCAGCAAAACTCCAAAATCCCTGTCACCAACCCCAAAAATATCCCAAAATCAGTGTCACCAACCCCCAAAATCAGTGTCAGTGACCCCAAAAACATCCCAAAAATCAGTGTCACCAACCCAAAAATCAGTGTCACCATCCCAAAATCAGTGTCACCAACCCAAAATCAGTGTCAGTCTGCTCAACTTGCTGTACTCTCGCGGGACCGACCCGTCCAGCGAGGGCGCTGCTGCACATGGTGCGTGCTCCAAAACCTCCCAAAATCCCTGTCACCAACCCCAAAACCAGCCCAAAATCAGTGTCACCAACCCAAAATCAGTGTCACCAACCCAAAATCAGTGTCACCAACCCAAAATCAGTGTCACCAACCCCAAAAACATTGTCACATGCACCCCCACATCCTCCCTGTCCTGTCCCTGTCCCCATTCCTGTCCCATACCCCCGTCCTTGTCCCCATCTCCGTATCCCTGTCCCCATGTCTCCATTCCCTTGTCCCCATCCCAATGTCCCTGTCCCCATCCCGTTCCTATATCCCTGTCCCATGTCCCTGTCCCCATATCCCCATCCTTGTCCCCATGTCCCTGTCCCATGTCCCTGTCCCCTGCTGTCCCCATGTCCCTGTCCCCTGCTGTCCCCATGTCCCTGTCCCCTGCTGTCCCCACATCCCATGTCCCTGTCCCCATATCCCCATCCTTGTCCCCATGTCCCTGTGCTGTCCCCTGTCCCCCTGTCCCTGTCCCTGCTGTCCCCTGTCCCATGTCCCTGTCCCCTGCTGTCCCCAGGCCACCTGGAACATGGCCATGCTGCAGACCGATGACATCCCCAAGTCGGTGCAGGCGGCGCTGGACAAGAAGGGACCCGAGGACGTCCCGTTCGCCAAGCTCTGATGTCACCTCAGTGTCACCTCAGGGCCACCAGGGCCACCAACGTGCCTGTGCTGAGCTCTGATGTCACCTCAGTGCCACCCTGCCGGGCTCTGTGTCACCTCAGTGCCACCAACGTGCCCTTGCTGAGCTCTGATGTCACTCTGATGTCACCTCAGTGCCACCACCGTCCCCCTGTCCCCTTCTCCAGGCTGTAGAAGCCGCCTCGGTGTCCCCTCGGTGTCCCCTCGGTGTCCCCAGTGTCCCCTTCCCCATCTCCGGGGTCACCTCGGTGTCCCACAGTAAACTGGTTTGTCCCCTCGTCGGATTGGTTTGTGCTTGAAGGGTCCCCGTGTCCCCAAAGTGCCACCATGGGTGTTCCAGTGTCCCCAAAGTGCCACCAGGGCTCTGGGGTGTCCCTGGTGTCCCCTCCCTGTGTCCCCAAAGTGCCACCAGGGCTCTGGGGTGTCCCCAAAGTGCCACCATGGCTCTGGGGTGTCCCCAGTGTCCCCTCCCTGTATCCCCCAAAGTGCCACCAAGGCTCTGGGGTGTCCCTGATGTCCCTCTCTGTATCCCCAAAGTGCCACCATGGGAGTTCCCATGTCCCCCAAAGTGCCACCACGGCTCTGGGGTGTCCCCAAAAGTGCCACCAAGGGTCTGGGGTGCCCCCAGTGTCCCCCTCCTTGTGTCCCCAAAGTGCCACCACGGCTCTGGGGTGTCCCCAAAGTGCCACCAGGGCTCTGGGGTGTCCCCAGTGTCCCCTCCTTGTGTCCCCAAAGTGCCACCAGGGCTCTGGGGTGTCCCCTCCCTGTGTCCCCACCCAGCCCCTCCCGGGTCAGAGTCCAGGGCGGTGTCCCCAGTGCCGGGGCTGTGTCACCTGTACCCAGCCTGTGTCCCCTGCGCCAGGTGTGTCCCCTGCGCCAGGTGTGTCACCTGTGCCAGGTGTGGCCCCAATTCCCGGCCCCGGGGGGGTCAAAGTCCGCGCCCCGCCCTGGGAGGGGCCGGATCCGAACCCAGGGGGGGGCAGGGCATAAAGCCCGCTGTCCCCCGTGTCTACCGCTGTCCCATGTGGCTGTCACCCGCTGTCCCCGCTGCCGCCGCCATGACGTTCATTGCCCCACCGGGTACATGCCCTCCTACTACCCGGTGGGTACCCCCAAAAAACGGGGCTGGGGGCACCCGGAAAATGGGGGGGAGGGGTTGGGGGTCTCTGTCACTCAAAAACCGGGGGGGGAGGGGGTTTGGGGGTCCCTGTCACCCTCCCAGTGACATTTGGGGGTTCCTGTCACCCAAAAACCGGGGGGAGGGGTTGGGGTCTCTGTCACCCAAAAAACCGGGGGGAGGGGTTGGGGGCAGGTCTCTTGTCACCCAAAAACCGGGGGAGGGGTTTGGGGGTCCCTGTCACCATCCCAGTGACATTTGGGGTTCCTGTCACCCCCAAAAAGCAATGGGGAGGAGATTTGGGAATCCCTGACACCCCAAAAGCGCTGGGAGGGCTTGGGGGGCCCTGTCACTTTCCTGGTGACACTTGGGGACCCTGCCCCCGTGCCATTTAGGGACCCCTAACCCCGTTCCCCCCAGCCCCTGCCCTCACGTGGGCCCCCGTGCTCGAGGGGTCTCGGCCCTGGGATGGCCGATTTACGTCCAGGGGTGGTGGAAACAGAGGCCAGAATGGTACTGGGGGGCACTGGGGGGCACTGGGAGGGACTGGGGGGACACTGGGGAGGAACACTGGGGGGACTGGGGGGACTGGGGAGACACTGGGGGGACACAAAGAGAGCACTAGGGGAGCACCTAGGGAGGAACTGGGGGGACTAAGGGGAACACTAGGGGGCACTGGGGGCACTGGGAGGGACTGGGGGGCACTGGGGGGACACTGGGGGGTACTGGGGGAGGGGACTGGGGGACTAGGGGACACTGGGGGGGACTGGGGGGACACTGGGAGGGACTGGGGGGACTGGGGGGACTGGGGGACACTGAGACACTGGGGGACACTGGGGGGGACTGGGGGACTGAGAGGGGACACTGGGGGGACTGGGGGGGGACACTGGGGGGATTAGGGGGACACTGGGGGGCACTGGGGGGACTGGGGGCACTGGGGGAGACACTGGGGGGACTGGGAGGGACTGGGGGAGACACTGGGGGACTGGGAGAGGGACTGGGGGACTGGGGGGACTAGGACTGGGGGGCACTGGGGGAGGCACTGGGGGGGACTGAGGGGGACACTGACACTGGGGGGGACTGGGAGGGACTGGGGGACTGGGGGGACACTGGGGGATTGGGGGACACTGGGGGGAGCACTGGGGGGACTGGAGGCACTGGGGGGACACTGGGGGACTGGGAGGGACTGGGGGGACACTGGGGAGGCACTGGGGGGGGACTGGGGGACTGGGAGGGACTGGGGGGACTGGGGGGGGCACTGGGAGGGACTAGGGGGCACTGGGGGGACACTGGGGGACTGGGAGGACACTGGGGAGGACTGGGGGGACTAGGGGACACTGAGGGGGACACTGGGGGGACTGGGGGACACTGGGGGGACACTGGGGGGACTGAGGGGGACACTGGGAGACACTGGGAGGGACTGGGGGGACTGGGGGGACACTGGGGGGACACTGGGGGACACTGGGGGGACACTAGGACTGGGGGGACACTGGGGACACTGGGGGACACTAAGGGGGCACTGGGGGGGACACTGGGGGGGAGCACTGGGGGACTGAGGGGACACTGGGAGGGACTGGAGGGGACACTGGGGAGGCACTGAGGGGTACTGGGGAGACACTGGGGGATACTGGGGGACAGTTGCAGGGGAGACACTGGGGGGGACTGGGGGGGCACTGGGGGGACAGTTGGGAGACACTGGGGGATACTGGTGGGGACACAGGTGACACAGAGTGGCACTGGGTGACACAGGTGACACTGGGGTAACACAGGTGACACAGGTGACCCTGAGAGGTGACACAGGTGACACTGAGAGGTGACCCTGAGGTGACACTGAGGTGATACAGGTGACCCCTGAGGGTGACACTGAGGTGATACAGGTGACACTGGGATAACACAGGTGACCCTGAGGTGACACAGGTGACACTGAGGTGACACAGGTGACACAGGTGGCACAGGTGGCACAGGTGACACTGAGGTGACACAGGTGACACAGGTGACACTGAGGTGACACTGTGTGACACAGGGTGACACTGGGGTAACACAGGTGACACAGGTGACACCGGGGGTAACACAGGTGACACAGGTGACCCTGAGGTGACACAGGTGACGCGTTCTGTCCCAGGTTCGGGTGAACCTGGCCACGGGCCCGATGTGGCCCTTGGACCTGGCTGGGGTGGGAACAGTGGGTGACACTGGGGTGACACAGGTGACACAGGTGACCCTGAGGTGACACAGGTGACACAGGTGACACAGGTGACACTGAGGTGACACAGGTGACACAGGGTAACACAGGTAACACAGGTGACACTGAGGTGACACAGGTGACACAGGTGACCCCTGAGGTGACACAGGTGACACAGGTGACACAGGTGACACTGAGGTGACACAGGTGACACAGGGGTAACACAGGCAACACAGGTGACACTGAGGGTGACACAGGTGACACTGAGGTGACACAGGTGGCACAGGTGACACTGAGGTGACACAGGTGACCCTGAGGTGACACAGGTGACACTGAGGTGACACAGGTGACACTCTGCTGTCCCCAGGTTCCAGGGTGAACCTGTCAGGCCCCGATGACTTGTAGGACCTGGCTGGGGTGGGAACAGTGGGTGACACAGGTGACACTGGGACAACACAGGTGACACTGGGGGTGACACAGGTGACACAGGTGACCCTGAGGTGACACAGGTGACACAGGTGACACAGGTGACACTGAGGTGACACAGGGTGACACTCTGCTGTCCCCAGGTTCGGGTGAACCTGTCCACACGGCCCCGATGACGGCCGTAGGACCTGGCTGGGGTGGGGACACTGGGTGACACTGGGGTAACACAGGGTGACACTGGGGTGACACAGGTGACCCTGAGGTGACACAGGTGACACTGAGAGGTGACACGGAGGTGACCCCTGAGGTGACACAGGTGACACTGAGGTGACACTGAGGTGACACAGGTGACCCTGAGGTGACACAGGTGACTACAGGTGACCCTGAGGTGACACAGGTGACACTGAGGGTGACACAGGTGACACAGGTAACACTGAGGTGACACAGGTGACACAGGTGGCACAGGTGGCACAGGTGATACAGGTGAAACACTGAGGTGACACAGGTAACACCGAACACAGGTAACACAGGTGACCCTGAGGTGACACAGGTGACACTGGGGTGACACAGGGTGACAGCAGGTGACACTGAGGTGACACAGGTGGCACAGGTGCCACTGGTGACACAGGTGCCACTGGGGTCACACAGGTGACACTGAGGTGACACTGAGGTGACACAGGTGACACAGGTGACCTGAGTGACACAAGGTGACACAGGTGCCACTGAGGATGACACAGGTGACACAGGTGACACTCTGCTGTCCCCAGGTTCAGTGAACCTGGCCACGGGCTGATGACAGCGCGGACCTGGCTGGGGTGGGGACACTGGGTGACACTGGGTGAGCACAGGTGACCCCTGAGTGACACAGGTGACACTCTGCTGTCCCCAGGTTCGGTGAACCTGACACGGGCCTGTGGGCCTTGGACCTGGCTGGGGGTGGGAACAGTGGGTGACACAGGTGACACAGGTGACACTGGGGTAACACAGGTGACACAGGTGTAACACAGGTGACACTGAGGTGACACAGGTGACCCTGAGGTGACACAGGTGACGCGTTTCTGTCCCCAGGTTCGGGTAAAGCCTGGCCCGCGGGCCCCGTGTGTGTGACCTGGCTGGGGTGGGGACACTGGGTGACACAGGTGACACAGGTAGCTGGAGTGACACTGGGGTAACACAGGTGACCCTGAGGTGACACAGGTGACACTGGGGTAACACAGGTGACACTGAGGTGACACAGGTGACACAGGTGACACTCTGCTGTCCCAGGTTCCAGTGAACCAGGCCACGGGCCCCGATGGAGCAGGACGGACCTGGCTGGGGGTGGGAACACTGGGTGACACTAGGTACTACAGGTGACACTGAGGGTGACACTGGGGTGACACAGGTGACACAGGTGACACGTTTCTGTCCCAGGTTCGGGTGAACCTGGCCACGAACCCCGATGGCCAGGGACCTGGCTGGGGTGGGGACACTGGGTGACACTGGGGTAACACAGGTGACACAGGTGACACTGGTGACACAGGTGACACCCTGCTGTCCCCCAGGTTCCAGGTGAACCTGGCCACGGGCCCGATGACGGCAGCGCGGACCTGGCGCTACACTTCAACGCTTCTCGGGGGACGTCGCAGTGCTCAGCAACCGCAGGGGGGGCGCTGGGGGACGAGAGCAGCGCCGCGAGCTGCACCCGCTGTGCGCGGAGGGGCCCTTCAGAGCTGGTCATCAGCGTCACCCCCGAGGGCTACCGGGTACGGGAGTGGCTAACGGGAACGGGAGTGGGGTACCGGGAACGGGAATGGGCTACCGGGAACGGGAATGTGGGCTACCGAGAGAGACAGGGAGTGGGCTACCAGATACAGGGAGGGTGAGGCATACGGGGAGCAGAGACGGGCTACGAATGGGGAGTGGGCTACAGGAACAGAAATGAGAGTGCAGGAGCTTGGGAGCTGCCACCGGGAACAGGAGTGGGCTACAGAGTGCAGGAATGGGCTACAGGTGCAGGGAATGGGCTGCTGGGAACGGGAGTGGGGTACCGGGAGCAGGGAGTGGGCTACCAGTATGGGAATGGGCTACCGGAACGGAGTGCTACCGGGAACGGGGAATGGGGCTACCAGGGGGTCCCTAAGGGGTTTGGTTCGGTTCTGCACTACGGTGCCGGGGACCTTCAGCTGGTCATCGCGTCACCCCGGTGGGCTACTGGGATGGGAGTGGGCTAACGGGAACGGAGGGCTACCGAATGGGGAATGGGCTACCGAACGGGAGGGGCTACCGAACGGAGTGGCTACCGGGGTACGGGAGTGGGCTACCGAACGGAATGGGCTAACGGGAATGGGAATGGGCTACTGGGAACGGAATGGCTACCGGGAATGGGCTAACGGAACTGAGTGGGCTGAACGGGAGTGGGCTACCGAGGAGCAGGGAGTGGGCTACGAACGCGAGGGTGGAATGGGCTAACGGGAGGCAGGGAATGGGCTACTGGGAACGGGAGTGGGCTACCGAGGAGCGGGAGTGGGCTACCGAACGGGAATGGGCTAGCGGATACCTGCTGGAGGCTACCGAACGGGATGGGCTACCGGGAGGAGCAGGAAGTGGGCTACTGAGCGCGGAGTGGGATCCCAGGTGTGTTTTGGAGATCCCAGGTGCATTGCACTGGGACCCTCATGGCTGCATGTTTTGGATCCTGGGGTGTATTTTGATCCCTAGGTGTGCCTTTGGGGTCCCTGGGTGTATTTCGGGATCCCAGGTGTGTTTCTTTGACGGGGATCCCAGGAGGGTGTTTTGGGGGTCCCAGGTGTATTTTTGGGATCCCTACAGGTGCATTTTTGGTACCTGGCTGCATGTTTTGGATCCTGGGGTGTACTTTTGCAGTCCCAGGTGTACTTTTGGGGATCCCAGGTGTGTTTTAAGGGATCCCAAGAGTGTCTTTGGATCCCTGGTTTGTATTTTGTCCCAGTTGTGTTTTTGGATACCAGGTGTGATTTCTGAGGGGTCCCAGTTGCCATTTTTGGGCTCCCAGGTGTATTTTTGGGGATCCCAGGTGTATTTTTGGGATGCCACCTGTTTTCGGGGATCCCAGTTGTGTTTTCGGGGATCCCAGTTGTGTTTTTTGGGGATCCCAGGTGTGTTTTGGGATCCCTGGGTGGCCTACCCCTGGCTGCATGGTTTGGATCCGGGTGTATTTTGGGGGTCCCTGGGTGTATTTTGGTGTCTCTGGGTGTATTTTGGGATCCTAGTTGTGTTTTTGGGGATCCCAGGTGTGTTTTGGGGATCCCAGTTGTTTTTTCGGGGATCCCAGCTGTGTTTTTGGGGATCCCAGCTGTTTTCGGGATCCCAGGGTGTTTTGGGGATCCCAGGTGTATTTTGGTCCCAGGTGTATTTTTGGGGTCCCAGCTGTGTTTCAGCTCCTAGCTACTTTTGTGGTCCCAGGTGTGTTTTGGGGATCCCAGGTGTCTTTGGGGATCCTTTGGGGGTCCCCGGTGTATTTTGGGGATCCCAGGTGTATTTTTGGGGATCCTGTGGTGTATTTTTGGATCCCTGTAAACATTTTTGTACCCTGGCTGCATGCTTTGGATCCCTGGGTGTATTTTGGGGTCCCTGGGTATTTTGGGATCCCAGTTGTTTTGGGGATCCCAGCTGAGTGTTTCTTTGGTGGTCCCAGGTGTCTTTTTGGATCTCTGGTTTATTTTGGGTCCCAGTTGTGTTTTGGGGTCCGTTTCTTTGGGGATCCTTGGTGCATTTTGGTACCCCGTGGCTGCATGATTTGATCCTGTAAGTGTATTTTGGGGTTCCTGGGTATTTTGGTGTCTCTGGGTATTTTTGGGATCCCAGGTGGTTTTGGGTCCCAGGTGCTTTTTGGGGTCCCAGGTGTTTTTGATCCCTGGTGATTTTGGGGTCCCAGGTGTGCCTTTGGTGCCTGACCCTTTCCCCAGATCCTGGTGAACCGGAACCTTCTTAATGCAGCAGTTCGCCGCCTCGAAAGCAGGTGCAGAGCTGCCAGCGGGACGGACCTGGAGCTGGCTCGCTGGGGCACGGTGAGAAAACACCCAAAACCAGCCCTGAACCCCAAAAAAATACTCCTGAACCCCAAAACCAGCCCCTGAACCCCAAAACCAGCTGTGTGCCCTAAACCGGGCCCCTAAACTCACCTGGAGCTGCACTCGGCCTCGGTGCTGGGGGCACGTGAGAAAACACCCAAAAATCATCCTGAACCCCAAAACACCGTCCTGAACCCCAAAAAATATCATCCTGAACCCCAAAACACCGTCCTGAACCCCAAAAATACCGTCCTGAACCCCAAACCACCATCCTGAACTCCAAAACCAGCTGTGTGCCCCTAAACCTACCTCAAACTACCTGAGCTGCACTGGCCTGGTGCTGGGGCACGGGTGGAGAAAACACCCCAAAACCAGCCCTGAACCCCAAAAATCATCCTGAACCCCAAACCAGCCTTGAAATGAACTCTGCACCCCAAAAACCAGCTCTAAAGTCGCCCCCAAAACTCACCTGGAGCTGTGACTGGCTCTGTGCTGGGGCACGGTGAAAAACACCCAAACCAGCCCTGAACCCCAAAACACCGTCCTGAACCCCAAAAATATCATCCTGAACCCCAAAATCAGCCCTGAACCCCAAAACCAGCCCTGAACCCCAAAAACCCTCCTGAACTCTGCAAAACCAGCCCTTGAACCCCAAAACCAGCTGTGTGCCCCTAAACCCCCAAAACCTCACCTGAGCTGCACTGCCTCGGTGCTGGGGCACGGTGAGAAAGAAAACACCCCAAAATCATCCTGAACCCCAAAACACCGTCCTGAACCCCAAAAATATCATCCTGAACCCCAAAATATAATCCTGAGACCCCAAAATCATCCTTCTGAACCCCAAAACACCGGCCCTGAACCTAAAATAAGCTTTCATCCTGAGCTCCCAAAATCATCCTGAACTCCCAAAACCAGCTCCTGAACAAGAAACATCATCCTGAACCCCAAGAAATATAATCTTTGAACCCCAAATAAAATCCATCCTGAACTCAAGGGAATCGTCCTCAGACACAAAATCCAGCCTCCTGAACATAAAATCATCCTGAACACTACAAATCAGCTCAAACCCCAAAGGATTTTCCTTCTGTGCAAAGTTCCATCCCTTCTGCACTCAAAGTATCTCTGTGTGCAAGAGTTCCATCCCTGCACTAAAATCCCACCTCTGCACCTCAAAAAGATCACATAGCGCACGATCCCGACTGACTCATGCAGGGCGTTCCCTGAGTGTCCTGGGTGAGTGCAGGGGTGAAGGCGCGAGGATGGATTTTGCGCTAGTGGATTTTGGGGATCCCCAGGTGGATTTTGGGATTCCTAGATGCGATTTGGGGGTTCCCCAGGATGGATTTTTGAGGGATCACCAGATGGTGATTTTGGGACTCTAGATGTGATGTTTGGGGGTCCCTGTGTGATCTTTGGAACACTAGGCCAAATTCCTTTGATCCCAGGTGAATTTCTGGGGGTTCCCAGGTGAATTCTGATCCCCAAGTGAATTTTGGGGATCCCAGAATGGATTTTGGGGGTCCCCAAGAGTGAATTTTGTCCTAAAATGGATTTTGGGTGTCCTTGGGTGGATTCTGGGGATCCCCAAGTGGCTTTGTCCCCATGTGTGCCACCGGGTCCCCCAAGATGAGTAGGGGTCTCCAGGTAGATTTTCAGTTCGATTCTGGTGAATTTTGGGGTCCCAGGTGAGAATTTTGAGGGATCCTCAGGTGAGTTTGGGGTCCCTAAATGGATTTTGGCTGTCCTGTGTGAAATTTGGGGATCCCCAGAGTGGCTACGTCGCACGGTGAATCTTGGGGATCCCCACACAGGTGAATTCTTGGGGATCCCAGGTGGTTTGGGACTCCCAGGTGGCTTTGATCCCCTGGTGAGTGTTTGGGATCCCAGGTGAGTTTGGGGGGTCCCCAGGTGAATTTGGAGATCCCCAGGTGAGTTTAGCGATCCCCTGGTGGATACTGGGGTCCCCAAGGTGGATTTTATGGGATCCCTGGTGAATTTTAGGATCCCAGGTGAGAGTGTCCCCAGGTGAGATTTTAGATCCCTCCTGGTGAGTCTAAGTCAGTGTTGAGTTTGAAGTCCCCAGGTGAGCCACAGGGCCCCTGACCTCTGTCCCCTCCTCCCCAGGACATGCCCCAGACCACCCCGTGTACCCCAACTGTAACCTGCCGGTGAGTGGGGGAGGTCCCCAAAACCTGACTCAAAAACTGCACTAAAATCCCGCTCCCTCTGCGCTTCCCACCCCACTGGACGTGCACGGTGATGAGACAGCGACCCCCACCTGCACTTGGTGAGTGGGGAGACTGAGGGTCCTGGGGAATTTGAAGTCCTGGGGGTCTGCGAGAATTTAAAGTCCTGAAGTCAGGGGTAAGATTTGTCAGGAGAGCGTCCTGGGGGTCCTGAGGGACTGAAGACTAAATTGGGGGTCCTGGGGGTCTGGGAAGAATTTGAGGTCCTAGTCAGGCAATGTGTCCTGATTTGTCCTGGGGGTCTGGGAAGAATTTGATTCCTGGGGGGTCAGGAGGTAAGAATTGGGAGCCTGGGGAAGTTTGGGGGTCCTGAGGTCCTATGTGTCAGGGGAATTTGGGGGCTTGTCTGGGGGTCTGGAAAGACTTTGGGGGTCTTGTCGGTCAGGGTAAGATTTGTCAGGAGGTGGGGGTCCTGGGGGTCTCTTGAAAGAACTTGGTCTTGGGGGTCAAGGGTAAGATTTAGGGGTCAGAATTTGGGGGTCCTGTCCTGGGGGTCAGGATTAAGATTTGGGAGGTCCTATGCTAATTTGGGGGTCCTGTCAGGCAAGATTTGGGGTGTCCTAGAATTTGAGTCCTGAAGTCTGGAAAGAATTTGGGAGGAGGTCCTGGGGGTCAAGTAGGATCTGGGCTCAGGGATTTCTGGGGGTCAGGGTAAGATTTGGGGGTCCCTGATGTCCTCGATGTTTTGGAGAGTTGCGTCCTGAGGGGGTTTGTGTTCCTGGGGGCTCTAGGGAGGTTGGTGGATTTTGGGGGTCCAGAGTCCTGTCTCACGAGCTCCCTGCGTCGTCAGCACCCCGTGCTCCTTCATCGCCACTCATCCCGAGGCACGCTCCCCAAAAACCATCGTTGTAGAAGGAGCTTCATCTCTCGGGCCATGCAGGTACCCCCAAAACACCCCAAAAATGAACCCCAAAAATCCCTGAACTCCCAAAAGAACCAAATAGCCCCTAAAATAACCCCAAAATTCACAAAATAACCCCAAATATCCCTAAAAATAAACCCAAAATATCCCCAAAAATAACCCCAAAATATCCCCTAAAATAACTCCCCAAATAACTCCAAAATATCCCCAAAATGACCCCCCAAAATAACCTCCCAAAATATCCCTTCTAAAATAACCCCAAAATATCCCTCTAAATAACCCCTAAAAATAACCTCCCTAAAATTACTCCCAAAATAATCCCAAAATATCCCCAAAATAACCCCAAAATATTCCCCAAAATATCACCAAAATAACCCCAAATAACTCCTAAAATAACCCTAAAATAACCTCGAAAATAACTCAAAATAACCCCAAAATGAACCCACAAAATCCCCTTGAACTCCCAAAATAACCCCAAAATAACCCCCAAAATAACCCCTAAAATAACCCATAAAAATATCTAAAATATCCCCTATAAAATATCCCTAAAATAACCCTAAAAAATAACCCCCAAAATATCCCCTAAAATAACCCCCGAAAATAACTCCTAAAATGAACCCCAAAACCCCTGAATCCCCAAAAATAACCCCTAAAATAAACCCCCAAATAACCCTCAAAGTAACCCCCCAAAATAACCCTAAAATAACCCCAAAATACCCTAAAATACCCCTAAAATAACCCCAAAATATCCCCAAAATACCCCTAAATAACTCCCCAAAATAACCCCCAAACCCTTCTAAATAACCCAAAATAACTCCAACAACCCCAAAATAACCCCAAAATACCCAAAATAACCCTAAAATAACCCCAAAAATAACCTCCAAATAACCCCAAAATATTCCTCCAAAATACCCCCAAAATACCCCCAAAATAACCCCAAAAATAATCCCCTCTAAATCCCCTGAACCCCCAAAATATCCTGAACTCTCTTGTGACCCCCAAACACTCCCAAAATCCCTCAGACTCCCCTAACCTTCAAACACCCAAAATCTTCCAAAATCCTCCAAAATTCCCCCAAACCCCCAAATCAAAATCCCCAAAATCCCACCCAAACCCTCCCCTCTGAACCATCTCCGAATCCCCCCAAACACCTCCCAAATATCCCCAACCTTCCCAAATCCCAAAATCCCCAAAACTCATCACCCCATTTCCCCTAAATCCCCTAAAAATCCCCTTCATCAGTTCCCCCACACACCCTAAATCCCCCCAAAATCCCCACAAACATCTCTCAGAAATCCCCAAAATCCCCCAAACCCCCCACACACCAAAATCCCCCAAAATCTCCTGACAAACTTTTCAAATGCCCCCAAATCCCCCTTGTGATGCCCCAAACCTCCCCAGTCCCCCCAGCCCACTCCTCTTAAATCCTCTTCGTAAATCCTCTAAAATCTCTTCCCACACCTCTAATATTTCTCTAAACCTCTTAAACACTCCAAATCCCCAAAATCTCACAAACACCAAATCCCCTTAAAATCCTCCCACACACCCCAAAGCTCACAATCACTTCAAATCGCCCCAAAAACTCCCAAAATCTCCTCCCACACCTAATATTTCCCCTAAACCCTCCAAAAATCCTCTCAAACACCCTCTAAATCAGATCTTAAAATTCCCCCAAACACCCCAAATCCCCCAAAATCCCCCAAAATCCCCCACAAAACACGCAAATCAAAATCAAATCTTGTCATGCTCCTCCTAAATCTAAAACTCCAAACACCCTAAAGTCAAATCCTCTGCAAATCGCTCTAAAATCCCCTCTAAAATCTCCTCCCACACCTAATATTTCCCCTAAACCCCCAAAATCCCCACACCCCAAATCTCCCCCTAAATCTTCATCACACTTAAATCCCCCAAAATCCTTTGTGATGCAAAACCTCCCTAAACACCTCTAAAATCACCAAACACCCCAAATCCTCTCTAGGTCCTCCAAACCCTTCCCTGAAATCCCCCTAGATCCCCAAATCCCCCATCACATCACCTCCAAAGTCCTCTCTAAAATCTCTCCTTCAAATCCCCTCAGTGATGCCCTAAACTTCTCCGCAAAATCCCCCCAAACACCCTAAATCAAATCCCTCCCCAAATCGCTCTCAAACTCCCCAAAACTTCCTTCCACACTAATATTTCCCTCTAAACCCCCCAAAATCCTCTCATCACACCTCAAATCCCCCAAATCCCCCAAAATCCCCACAAACACCCTGGGCTCCCCCAGATCCCTCCCTCTGTGATGCCCCAAAACCTCCCTAAATCCCCAAAATCCCCCACAAACACCTCCAAATCCCCAAAATCCCCAAATCCCCTCTCTTTGTGATGCTCTCTAAATCCTTAAAATCCTCCAAACACCTAAATCCCCTGCTGAATCCTCCTCCTTAAATCGCTCTCTCAAAAATCCCCAAAATCTCCTTCCACACCCTAATATTTTCCCCTAAACTCTAAAAATCCCTCTCTCTGAAACACTAAATCCCCAAAAATCCCCCAAACACCCTTATCACTCCCCTTTGTAGATGCTCCAAAGAGCCTCCTCCTAAATCCTAAAAACTCAAAACCTCCCTAAATCTAAACTCCCCAAAATCCCCACAAAACTAAATCCCCAAAAATCCCTCTACATTGAACACCCCACAAATCTAAATCACACCCTTAAATCTCCCCTAAATCCCCCAAATCCCCCTTGTGATGCTCCTAAATCCCCCAAAATCTCAAACCACCCTCCTAAATCCCCTAAATCCCCCAAAACAAAGTGCAAACTAACCCCAGCCCCTCCCCAGGTTCCACATCAACCTGCGGGCGTCGCTGAGGGACGTGGTGCTGCACCTGAACTGGCAGGGGCGCGCAGGTGGTCCAGAGCTTGCTCCCTCCTGGGGGGCTCCTTGAGACCCACGAGGGCATGAAGCTCTCCTGCTGCCAGCCCCTTCCAGCCCGGCCTTCGCTTCGACGTGAGGGAGGGACTGGGGAGCGGGGGAATTTGGGGATTTTTGGGATTTTTGGGGATTTTTTGGGATTTTTGGAGTTTTTGGGATTTTTTGAGGATTTTGGATTTTTGATGTGAGGATTTTTGGGGATTTTTGAGATTTTGAGGATTTTTTGGGATTTTTTGGGGATTTTTGGGGATTTTGGGGATTTTTGAGGATTTTTGGGATTTTATTGGGATTTTTTGAGGATTTTTTGGGATTTTATTTTTGGGGAGATTTTAGGAGATTTTTGGGATTTTTTGGGGGTTTTTATGGATTTTTGGGGATTTTTTACTGGGATTTTTTGGAGATTTTTTAGGATTTTTTGAGGATTTTTTGGGGATTTTTTGGGGATTTTTGGGGATTTTTTGGGATTAGGATTTTTTGGGATTTTTGGAGGATTTTTGAGGATTTTTGGGGATTTTTTTGGGATTTTTTGAGGGATTTTTTGAGATTTTTAGGATTTTTTGATTTTTGGGGGTTTTTGGGGATTTTGAGGATTTTTGAGGATTTTTGGGGATTTTTTGGGAATTTTTTGTCTATTGAGGGGATTTTTAGGAGAATCTCCTTTGGGATTTATTGGGGAGTTTTTGAGATATTTTTTGGGGATTTTTTGTTTTGGGGATTTTTTTAAATTTTTGGGGATCTTTGGAGGGATTTTTTGCTTTTGTGATTTTTGGGGATTTTTGGGGATTTTTGGGGATTTTTTGGGGATTTTTTTGGGATTTTTTGGGATTTTTGAGGATTTTTGGATTTTTGGGGATTTTTTTGGGATGAACTGGGGTTTTTGGGATTTTTTTAGGAATCTCTTTTGGGGGATTTTCTGGGGAATTTTTGGGGGATTTTTTGGGATTTTTGAGGATTTTTTGCTTTTGGGGATTTTATTTTTGGGGGAATTTTTTAGGAAATTTTTGGGATTTTTTGGGGGTTTTTTGGATTGTTTGGGGATTTTTGGGGATTTTTTTGGGATTTTTTTATTTTTGGGGACTTTTTGGATTTTTTTTAAATTTTTGGGGATTTTTGGGGATTTTTTGGGATTTTTGTGGGATTTTTGGGATCTTTTTATTTTGGGGATTTTTCTGGGGATTTTTTATTTTTTGGGGGATTTTTTGGGGATTTTTTGGGATTTTGAGGGGGTTGGGGGTGAGATTTGGAAAGGGTGGAGGTTTGGGGGCTTTGGGGGTCCTGGGGGGTTTGGGGGGAGGGGAGCAGGGGAATTTTTTGATTTTTTGGGGATTTTTTGGGGGATTTTTTTGGGATTTTTGGGGGAATTTTTGAGGGATTTTTTATTATTTTTGGGGATTTTGGGGTGCTGGGGATGAGATTTGGAATGAGGGAGGGATTTGGGGGAGTTTTGGGGGTCCTGGGGGTTTGGGGAGGGAAGCAGGGGGAATTTTTGGGATTTTTATTTTTTGGGGGTTCTGGCTGGGTTTGGGGTGGGATTTGGAGTCTGGGAAGTGGCTCTGGGGGTATTTTGGGGTCTGGGTATTTGGTTCTGGGGGGTATTTTGGGGGTCCCTGGGATATTTTGGGGGTCTCTGGGGATATTTTTGAAGTGTGGGTATTGGTCTGGAGATATTTTGGTCACTCTGGGGGATATTTTGGGCTCTCTGGGTATTGATTCTGGAGATATTTTGGGGGTCTCTAGAGATATTATGGGCTCTCTGGGGATATTTTAGGGTCTCTGGAGATATTTTTGGGGGCTTTGGGGATATTTTGGGGTCTGGGGAGTGTCTGTAGGGATATTTTGGGCTCTCTGGGGGTATTCTGGGCTCTCCCGGGGGTATTTTAGGATCTCTAGGGTTATTCTGGGCTCTCTGGGGATATTTTGGGGGTCTCTGGGGATATTTTGGTCTCTCTGGGGATATTTTGGGCTCTCTGGGGTATTTTGGGCTCTCTGGGGGTATTCTGGGCTCTCCCGGGGGTATTCTAGGATCTCTAGGGTTATTCTGGGCTCTCTGGGGATATTTTAGGGTCTCTGGAGGTATTTTGAGGCTCTCTGGGGATATTTTAGGGTCTCTGGAGATATTTTGGGGGCTTTTGGGGATATTTTGGGGGTCTGGGGAGTGTCTGTAGGGATATTTTGGGCTCTCTGGGGTATTCTGGGCTCTCCTGGGGGTATTTTGGTCTCTCTGGGGTTATTCTGGGCTCTCTGGGGTATTTTGGGGCTCTCTGGGGGTATTCTGGGCTCTCCTGGGGGTATTTTAGATCTCTAGGGTTATTCTGGGCCTCTGGGGATATTTTAGGGTCTCTGGAGGTATTTTTGAGGCTCTCTGGGGATATTTTAGGGTCTCTGGAGATATTTTGTCTGGGGAGTGCCCAGGGATATTTTGGGCTCTCTGGGGGTATCTGGGCCTCCGGGGTATTTTAGGATCCTAGGGTTATTCTGGCCTCTGGGGATATTTTGGGGCTCTCTGGGGATATTTTGGGATCTCTGGGGATATTTTAGGGTCTCTGGAGGCCTTTTGGGGCGGATATTTTAGGTCTCTGGAGGTATTTTTGGCCTCTGGGGATATTCTCGGGCTCGAGACAGCCCCTCGACGCTGTCCCCCCAGCTGTCCATCCGGCCAGCGGAACCATCGCCTCAAGGTGTTCGGCCGAGGGGCAGCCGCCTGACTTCCAGCACCGGTGCCCGCCGGGCCCCACGCGGACGCGCTGGAGATCGAGGGCGCAGTGTCGCGGCTGTCCTACGCCCATTTCTGAGCCCCCGGCGCGCAGTGACCATTCCAGTGACCGCCCGGACTGACCCTCAGCAGTCCTCAGTGTCCCCCCAAACTGTCCTTCCTAACACTGACCTCAGTAAAGCTGCTCCTGCTCCAGTTCTTGAGATTTGAGGGGAAAAAGGGAGGGAAATGTGAGGGGAAAAAGAGGATATGTGAGGGGAGAAAATGGAGGGAAAAACGAGGGGGGAAAAAAAGGGCGGCAAAATGTGAGGGGAGAAAAAGGGCGGGAAAACGGAGGGGGAAATGAGAAGGAAACGTGAGGGGAGAAAAGGGCTGGAAACGTGAGGGGAAAAAAGAGAAGTGTGAGGGGAAAATAGGGAGAAATGTGAGGGGGAAAGAGAAGGAAAATGTGAGGGGAAAAGCGAGGAAAATGTGAGGAGAAAAGAGAGGAGTGTGAGGGGAGAAAATGGAGGGAAAAACGCGGAGGGGAGAAAAAGGGCGGAAAACGGAGGGGAAATGAGAAGGAAAATGTGAGGGAGAAAAGGGCTGGAAACGTGAGGGGAAAAGAGAGAAGTGTGGAGGGGAAAAATAGGGAGAAACGTGGAGGGGAAAGAGAAGGAAAATGTGAGGGGAGAAAATGGAGGGAAAAACGGAGGGAGAGAGAGTACGGGAAAATGTGAGGGGAGAAAAAAGAGCAGGAAAAACGCGGAGGGAGAAATGAGAAGGAAACGTGAGGGGAGAAAAAGGGCTGGAAACGTGGAGGGGAAAAAAAGAGAAGTGTGAGGGGAAAATAGGAGGAAATGTGGAGGGGAAAGAGAAGGAAATGTGGTGGAAAAAAGCTGTAGGAAAATGTGAGGAGGAGAAAAGAGAGGAGTGTGAGGGGAGAAAAATGAGGGAAAACGTGAGGGGAGAAAAGGGCGCGGAAAACGGGAGGGGGGAATGGGAGAAGGAAAATGTGAGGGGAAAAAATAGGAAATGTGAGGGTAAAAGGGTGAGAAATGTGACGCGAAAAGAGAGGGAAATGTGAGGGGGAAAGAGAGAAATGTGAGGGGGAGAAAGGGCTGGAAACGTGAGGGGAAAAGGGGGAGAAATGTGAGGGGAAAATATGGAGAAATATGAGGGGAAAGGAGAGAGAAATGTGGGGGAAAATAGAGGGGAATGGGAGGGGGGAAGAGAGAAATGTGAGGGAAAAAACCGGTGGGAAATGTGAAGGGGAAAATGGCGGGAAAATGTGAGGGGGAAAGAGGAAAAAAATGTGAGGGGAAAATAGAGGAAAATGTGAGGGGAAAAGAGAGAAGTGTGGGGGGAGAAAATGGAGGGAAATGCTGAAAAGGAAAAGAGAGGGAAATGTGAGGGGGAGAAAGGATGGGAAAACGTGAGGGGAGAAAAGGGCGGGAAAATGTGAGAGGGAAAGAGAAGGAAAATGTGAGGGGAAAAGAGAAATGTGAGGGGGAAAACGAGAAATGTGAGGGGAGAAAATGGAGGGAAAACATGAGGGAGAAAGAGAAAGAAAATGTGAGAGGAGAAGGGAGAGAAATGTGAGGGGAGAAAATGGAGGGAAATGTAAGGGGAGAAAAGGGTGGGAAAATGTGAGGGGACTAAAAAGGGCGGGAAAACGTGAGGGGAGAAAAAAGGGCGGGAAAACGTGAGGGGAAAAGAGAGGGAAATGTGAGGGGAGAAAAAGGGCTGGAAACGTGAGGGGAAAAGGGGGAGAAGTGAGCAGGAAAGAGAAGGAAAATGTGAGGGGAAAAGAGAGGAAAATGTGAGGGGAAAAGAGAGAAGTGTGAGGGGAGAAAATGGAGGGAAAAGCGTAAGGGGAGAAGAGGGTGGGAAATGTGAGGGGACTAAAAAGGGCGGGAAAACGTGAGGGGAGAAAATGGAGGGAAATGTGAGGGGAGAAAGAAATTTGAGAGGAGGAGAGAAATGTGAGGGGAAAAAGGCAGGAAAACGTGAGGGGGAAAGAAAAGGAAAATTGGAGGGGAAAAAGGGAAACGTGAGGGGAAAATGAGGGGGAAAAAAGGCAGGAAATGTGAGAGAAAAAAAAGGAGAGAAGTGAGGGAAAAAGGGTGGAAAGGGGAGAGAAAGAAGGACGGGGAACGTGAGGGCAAAACCCCCAACACACCTTAGGGACCCTACGCTCACATTTTACCCCAAAAATATCCCTTCCATCACTTAGAGATCACCTCAGCTTTTACTCCCACGATTTTCCAGTCAAAAAAATAAATTACCACGATTTTACCCCCAAAATGTCCCCTCCCAACAATTTCATTTTTACCTCAAAATGGTTGTTCTCTCCCCTAAAGATCACCTTGTTGGCTATACCTGGGGGGAAAAGGTGAGGAAAAACTCCAAGACTCCAGAGATTTTTTTTTTCCAGCAATATTTTAATTACAGGACAAAGAAGCTGCTACGTGAATATATATTTATATAATAAATCCGTAAAGTTATAAAGGAAACCGGAATTTTCTGCTTCCCGTCAAAATTTTCCAGGATCAGGCGCTTTATTAGGTGGATTTCTGTTAATTCTCCTCCATGTTTCTCTTAATTTTTCATATTTTTCCACAGTTCTTATTTCTCTCCTTGCTCTTCTTTATTTATCATTATTTTCCCACATTTTTCTGCATTCCTCCAGATTTCTCCATGATTTTCCGCATTCCTCTCCTAACTTTTCCACACACTCCACATTTTTCATTTCTTTTTTTATCCTTGATTTTCCATCTCTCTCCACATTTTCCATATATTTTTTATGCCTAATTTTCCATCTCTCTCCACATTTTTCATATGTTTTTAATCCCTAATTTTCCATCTCTCTCCACATTTTTCATATGTTTTTTATCCCTAATTTTCCATCCCTCTCCACATTTTCCATGTTTTTTATCCCTAGTTTTCCATATGTTTTTAATCCCCAATTTTCCATATGTTTTTAATCCCTAATTTTCCATCTCTCTCCACATTTTCCATTTCTTTTTTAATCCCTAATTTTCCATCTCCACATTTCCCCCCTAATTTCACTATGTTCGTTTCTTTCTTTTTTTCCCCCCCCATCTTCCCCTTTATTCATTTATTTTTTTTTTGGTCCACGAAACGCTTGCTCTGAAGTGGGAATGTGAGTGAAAAAAAAAACAAACCAAAAAAAACCTAAAAAAACCCCTCAAAAAATCCCAAAAGATTTTTTTTTGCTTTCTTTCCCCGCCGCAATCTGGAAAAAAGCCATAAATTACCACCGCGGGGCGTGTGTGTGTGCAGAGAAAGGGAACCCTCGGGCCGCCGCGCCGCCGACCCCGTGGAAAACAACGGGAATTTCTCTCCGTGTGGCGTTACCAAAAATACATTTTCGGGCGCCGCGGGGGCCCGAGGGAGGGAGGGAGGGCAGGACCCCGAGGTGCCCAGCACGGGGTGGGGCTGCACGGCAGGCAGGGCGGGCTCAGAGGTCGCTCTCGCCGTAGAGCGCGGTGGAGAAGGATTTGTAGTCCAGCGCGCCGGGCACGCCTGCGTCAGCCGGGGTAGGGGAGCCATGCGCCAGCATGATGCACTGGCCTCGGCCACTGTGGCAGCTCCCATCATAGCTCACTAGCAGTGATGTAGTTCTGGGGGGATAATGGGGGGATAAAAGGGGGGATTTCATAGGAATAATGGAGGGAAATGGGGGAGGAATGGGGGATAATGGGTAGATAATGGGGGATTACATGGGAATAATGGGGGGATAGTGGGGGAGGAATGGGGGGGATAATGGGGGAATAATGGGGGATTACATGGGAATAATGGGGAGATAATGGGGGATTACATGGGAATAATGGGGGGAAATGGGGGGAGGAATGGGGGATAATGGGGGAAAAAATGGGGGGATAATGGGGGAGATAATGGGGGATTACATGGGAATAATGGGGGGATTACATGGGAATAATGGGGGGATAGTGGGGGAGGAATGGGGGGATAATGGGGGAATAATGGGGGAATAATGGGGGAATTAGATGGGAATAATGGGGGAATTAGATGGGGAATAATGGGGGAGATAATGGGGGAGGAATGGGGGGATAATGGGGGAATAATGGGGGAGATAATGAGGTCATAACATGGGAATAATGGGGGATTACATGGGAATAATGGGTAGATAATGGGGGATTACATGGGAATAATGGGGGGATAATGGGGGCAGGAATGGGGAATAATGGGGGGAATAATGGGGGGATAACAGGGGGATAATGGGGGAGATAATGGGGGAATAATGGGGGATTACATGGGGAATAATGGGGGGATTACATGGGGAATAATGGGGGGAAATGGGGGAATAATGGAGGGGAATAATGGGGGAATAATGGGGGGAATAATGGGGGGATTACATGGGGAATAATGGGGGGATTACATGGGAATAACGGGGGAAATGGGGAAATTACATGGGAATAATGGGGGGAGATTACATGGGAATAATGAAGGGGAAATGGGGGATAATGGGGGAAATTGGGGGATTGCATTGGGAATAATGGGGGAGATAATGGGGGATATTGGTACGGGAAGAATGGGGGGGATAATGGGGGGGAATGGGGGATAATGGGGGAAATGGGGGGATAATGGGGGGGAAAAATGGGGGAAAAAATGGGGGGGGAAAAAATGGGGTGAGAGTGGTAGAATTACAGGAGGGGAAATTACACAGAGTGTTGTTGATGCCACTGTGGAATTCCCCAATCCCAGCCTGGAATTCCAGAATCTCACCACAGAACCCCACAAATCCCCAGAACTCCCAAACTAACATTCCCAAACCCCAACATTCCCAAACACCCCTAGCATTCCCAAACCCCCAGCACTCCCAAACCCCCAGAACCCCTCAAGCTCCCCCAACATTCCCAAACCCTCCCAGCATTCCCAAACCCCCAGAACCCCCAAACCCCCAACGTTCCCTAAACTAACATTCCCAAACCCCCCAGAACCCCTAGAGCCCCTCAGCATTCACAAACCACCCAGAGAACCCCCAAAACCTCCAAACCCCCAACATTCCCCAGAGCCCCCCAACGTTCCCAAGCCCCCAGAGACCCCCAAAGCCACTCCAGGGAACCCCCAAAGCCCTCCAGCGTTCCCCAAAGACTGGCATTCCCCAAAGCCCCCAGGACCCCCAAAAGCCATGGAACCCCTCAGCATTCCCCAAAGCGCCCCCAGAGACCCCTAAACCCTCAGCGTTCACAGAGCTAGAACCCCTAGGCCCCTAACGTTCCCAAAGCCCCGGCGTTCCCAGCCCTCCCAGCGTTCCCAGACCCCCCAACATTCCCCAAAACCCCCAGGAACCCCCAAAGACCCCTCAGCGTTCTGCAAACCACCCTGGAACCCCTAAAGCCCCCCAAACCCCTGAGCATTCCCTAGCTCCCCAGCGTTCCCAAAGGCCCCCCAGCGTTCTCAAAGCCCCCCCCAGCCCCGGGGCTCACCTTGTCCCCAGCCAGCACGCGGAAGCTGTTGATGACCTGCTCGGCCGTGTCCGTGTCGGTGGTTTCCCGTGACATGAAGTCGATGAAGGCCTGGAAGGTGACGCTGCCGCTGCCGTTGGGATCCACCACGGCCATGATCCGCTGGAACTCTGCATCACCCTGAGCAGAGAGGGAAACTCAGCCACTCTGGGCTTCCCCAGCAACCCCACAGCCTCTCGTGGCATCCCTGGGAATTCTGGTTTTCGTGGGTTTTTTTCCGTAGTTCTGGCGCTTTCCCAGTCCTGGAATCCGCTGGGATTCCTCCACCCTTCCTCCCTTTCCCTTCTCCCCTCAGTGATGGGAATAAAAAAAGGAGGAAAATAAAGAATAGAGCAGGAAAAGGAGGTTTTACCAGGCCGGATCCTGCGGGGCCCAGGAGGGCGCGGAAATCGTTGGAGTCCGTGCGGCGCTTCGGCTGCCGGGAGGAGGAGGAGGAGAGGAGGAGGAAGAGGGAGCAGGAAGAGGAAGAGAAAAGCAGAGAATCTGTTAGAAGAGGAAACTGGCTTGGAAAAGGACGGAAGGAAGGAAGGAAGGAAGGAAGGAAGGAAGGAAGGAAGGAAGGAAGGAAGGAAGGAAGGAAGGAAGGAAGGGAAGGAAGGAAGGAAGGGAAGGAAGGAAGGAAGGAAGGAAGGAAGGGAAGGAAGGAAGGAAGGAAGAGGAAGGAAGGAAGGAAGGGAGGGAGGGAGGGAGGGAGGGAGGGAGGGAGGAAGGGAGGGAGGGAGGGAGGGAGGGAGGGAGGGAGGAAGGGCGGGAGGAGAGAAGAGGAAAAGGGAGGAAGGGAGGAAGAGGAGGAAGGGAGGAGGAGGAGGAGGAGGAGGAGGAGGAGGAGGAGAGGGAAGCAGGCAGTACCTGCCGGTCGTTCTCCACGTCGTAGCCCAGGCTGATCAAGCAGGCCTTGAACTCCTCTGGGCCCAGGGCACCGCCGTGGTCCTGGGGGAGCAGGGAAAATGGGGGGATGAGGGAAAACAGGAGGCAATTCCCACATTCTGGGGGGAATATCCTGAGGGGTAGCTCTGGATGGAGACTGGGCAGGGCTGTCACCCCCAGACCTCCCTGGGACCCCCAACCCCAGCACTGTGGGACCCCCCAACCCCCAAGATTCTGGGATCCTGCACCCCAGGAGTTTGGGACCCCAAACCCAGGACTCTGGGATCCCAACCCCAGGATTCTGGGATCCTGCACCCCAGAAGTTTGGGATCCCAAACCCAGGACTCTGGGACCCCAACTCCAGGATTTAGAGATCCTGCACCCCAGGATTCTGGGATCCCAACCCCAGGATTTAGGGATCCCCAACCCCAGGATTTAGGGATCCCCAACCCCAGGATTTAGGGATCCCCAACCCCAGGATTTAGGGATCCTGCACCCCAGGACTCTGGGATCCCAACCCCAGGATTTAGGGACCCGAACCCCAGAATTTAGGGACCCCAACCCCAGGACCGTGGGCCCCCAGCCCCAGCCCTCGGGACCCCAGACCTTGTCGAAGTGGTTGAAGGAGGCCCGGAACTCCTGCATCTGCTCCTGGCTGATGCCTTTGGCGTCGCGCGTCAGGATCTGGTTCTCCACCTCGTTGATGGTGCGGGCGATGGTCGTCAGCAGCTGCTCCCAGCCCACGCGCAGGTGCTGGGGAGGGACGGGGCAGTGAGGGGGGAACGAGCCCACGGGACCATCCTGATCCTCACAGGGACATCCTGACCCTCGTGGGATGGATCCTGCACTCACAGGATCATCCTGATCCCATGGGATGGATCCTGCACTCACAGGATCATCCTGATCCTCACAGGAACATCCTGATCCTCACAGGATCATCCTGATCCCATGGGATGGATCCTGCACCCACAGGATCATTCTGCACTCACAGGATCATCCTGATCCCATGGGATGGATCCTGCACTCACAGGATTATCCTGATCCTCACAGGGACATCCTGATCCCCACAGCAACATCCTGACCCTCGTGGGATGGATCCTGCACCCACAGGATCATCCTGATCCCCTGGGATGGATCCTGTTCTCACAGGATCATCCTGATCCTCACAGGAACATCTTGATCCCCACAGCAACATCCTGACCCTCGTGGGATGGATCCTGCACTCACAGGATCATCCTGATCCTCACAGGAACATCCTGATCCTCACAGGATCATCCTGATCCCCCTGGGATGGATCCTGTTCTCACAGGATCATCCTGATCCTCACAGGAACATCTTGATCCCCACAGGATCATCCTGACCCTCATGGGATGGATCCTGCACTCACAGGATCATCCTGATCCTCACAGGGACATCCTGACCCTCGTGGGATCATTCTGCACTCACAGGATCATCCTGATCCCCACAGCAACATCCTGATCCCCATGGGATGGATCCTGCACTCACAGGAACATCCTGTAATGGATCCAGCACCCTCCAGAACATCCCAAACCCCTTGGGATGATCTCAAACCCCCTGAGGATGATCCCAAACCCCCCGAGGATGATCCCAAAACCCTTGGGGATGATCCCAAACCTCCATGGTGTAGTTGGAGTGCTGGTTGTCGAAGATGAGCGCCTCCTGCACCAGCTGGTGCTGCTGCTCCAGCAGCTCCAGGTTGGGTTTGTACTCCACGATGTTCTCCTCGTACTCCTTGAGGTGGTTCAGCTGATCCTCCAGCGTGCCGTTCATCTCGATGGAGATGCGCCCGATCTCCTGCAGCCAGATCCAGCTGAGCCCCAGCATTCCCAAATTCCTGCACCTCAAACATTCCCAAATTCCTGCACCCCAAACATTCCCAGCTTCCTGCACCCCAAATCCCAGCTGAGCCCCAGCATTCCAAACTTCCTGCACCCCAAACATTCCCAGCCTCCAGCACCCCCAAATCCCAGCTGAGCTCAAACATTCCCAACTTCCTGCACCCCCAAATCCCAGCTGAGCCCCCAGCATTCCCAACCTCCTGCACCCCAAACATTCCCAAATTCCTGCACCCCAAACATTCCCAACTTCCTGCACCCCAAACATTCCCAAATTCCTGCACCCCAAACATTCCCAACTTCCTGCACCCCAAACATTCCCAGCCTCCAGCACCCCAAACATTCCCAGCCTCCAGCACCCCAAATCCCAGCTGAGCTCAAATATTCCCAACTTCCTGCACCCCAAACATTCCTAAATTCCTGCACCCCAAATATTTCAGCCTCCAGCACCCCAAATCCCAGCTGGGCCCAAACATTCCCAACTTCCTGCACCCCAAACATTCCCAACCTCCTGCACCCCAAACATTCCCAAATTCCTGCACCCCAAACATTCCCAAATTCCTGCACCCCAAACATTCCCAGCTTCCAGCACCCCAAACATTCCCAACCTCCTGCACCCCAAACATTCCCAAATTCCTGCACCCCAAACATTCCCAGCTTCCAGCACCCCAAACATTCCCAAATTCCTGCACCCCCAAATCCCAGCTGAGCTCAAACATTCCCAAATTCCTGCACCCCAAACATTCCAGCCTCCAGCACCCCAAATCCCAGCTGAGCCCAAACATTCCCAAATTCCTGCACCCCAAACATTCCCAGCCTCCAGCACCCCAAACATTCCCAACCTCCTGCACCCCAAACATTCCCAAATTCCTGCACCCCAAACATTCCCAACCTCCAGCACCCCAAATTCCAGCCTGAGCCCGGGGCCCACATTCCCAGTATTCCCAGCATTCCCAGTGTTATTCTCAGCATTATTCCCAGTATTATTCCCAGCATTCCCAATATTATTCCCAGCATTATTCCCAATGTTATTCCCAGTACTCCCAGTGCTATTCCCAGTACTCCCAGCATTATTCCCAGTGCTATTCCCAGTGCTCCCAGTGCCATTCCCAGTACTACCAGTGCTATTCCCAGTACTCCCAGTGCTATTCCCAGTGCTCCCAGTGCTATTCCCAGTGCTCCCAGCGCTATTCCCAATGCTATTCCCAGTGCTCCCAGTGCTATTCCCAGTGCTTCCAGTGCTATTCCCAGTACTCCCAGTGCTATTCCCAGCGCTCCCAGCGCTATTCCCAGTGCTATTCCCAGTACTCCCAGTGCTATTCCCAGTGCTATTCCCAGTACTCCCAATGTTATTCCTAGTACTCCCAGTGCTATTCCCACTACTCCCAGTGCCCCCGTGCTACTCCCAGTGCTATTCCCAGAGCTCCCAGTGCTATCCCCAGCGCTATTCTCAGTACTCCCAATGTTATTCCCAGTACTCCCAGTGCTACTCCCAGTGCTCCCAGTGCTATTCCCAGTACTCCCAGTGCAATTCCCAGTGCTCCCAGTGCTATTCCCAGTGCTCCCAGCGCTATGCTCAGTACTCCCAATGTTATTCCCAGTGCTCCCAGTGCTACTCCCAGTGCTATTCCCAGCGCTCCCAGCGCTATTCACCAGCGCTATTCCCAGTACTCCCAGTGCTATTCCCAGTGCTCCCAGTGCTATTCCCAGTGCTCTCAGCTATTCCCAGTGCTCCCAGCGCTGCCCCAGCACCTCCATCTTGGTCTGGATCCAGGGCCCCACGCGGTTGGCCTGGCTGCCGAACTGGCGCCGCAGGTGCTCGTTGGAGTTCTGCCGGTTCTGCTCCTCCTGCAGCGCCTGGTCCCGCTTGGGCACCAGCTGCTGCACCTGGGGAAGGGAAAATCCAACTGGGAAACTGGGAAAGGAACTGGGAAACTGGGAATAGGCCTGGTCCCGCTTGGGCACCAGCTGCTGCACCTGGGGAAGGGAAAAACAAACTGGGAAACTGGGAGAGGAACTGGGAAACTGGGAATCAGCCTGGTCCCACTTGGGCACCAGCTGCTGCACCTGGGAAAGGGAAAATCCAACTGGGAAACTGGGAAAGGAACTGGGAAACTGGGAATCAGCCTGGTCCCGCTTGGGCACCAGCTGCTGCACCTGGGGAAAGGGAAAATCCAACTGGGAAACTGGGAAAGGAACTGGGAAACTGGGAGAGGAACTGGGAAACTGGGACTCAGCCTGGTCCCCCTTGGGCAGCAGCTGCTGCACCTGGGGAAAGGGAAAAACCAACTGGGAAACTGGGAAATACTGCTGGGAAACTGGGAATCAGCCTGGTCCTGCTTGGGCACCAGCTGCTGCACCTGGGAAAGGGAAAAACAAACTGGGAAACTGGGAAAGGAACTGGGAATCAGCCTGGTCCCGCTTGGGCACCAGCTGCTGCACCTGGGGAAAAGGAAAAACAAACTGGGAAACTGGGAAAGGAACTGGGAAACTGGGAATCAGCCTGGTCCCGCTTGGGCACCAGCTGCTGCACCTGGGGAAAGGGAAAAGCCAACTGGGAAACTGGGAAAGGAACTGGGAAACTGGGAATCAGCCTGGTCCCGCTTGGGCACCAGCTGCTGCACCTGGGAAAGGGAAAATCCAACTGGGAAACTGGGAAAGGAACTGGGAATCAGCCTGGTCCCGCTTGGGCACCAGCTGCTGCACCTGGGGAAAAGGAAAAACCAACTGGGAAACTGGGAAAGGAACTGGGAAACTGGGGAATCAGCCTGGTCCTGCTTGGGGCACCAGCTGCTGCACCTGGGGAAAGGCAAAAACCAACTGGGAAACTGGGAAAGGAACTGGGAAACTGGGAATCAGCCTGGTCCCGCTTGGGCACCAGCTGCTGCACCTGGGAAAGGGAAAATCCAACTGGGAAACTGGGAAAGGAACTGGGAAACTGGGAATCAGCCTGGTCACCAGCTGCTGCACCTGGGGAAAGGGAAAAATGAACTGGGAAACTGGGAAAGGAACTGGGAAACTGGGAATCAGCCTGGTCCCGCTTGGGCACCAGCTGCTGCACCTGGGAAAGGGAAAATCCAACTGGGAAACTGGGAAAGGAACTGGGAATCAGCCTGGTCCCGCTTGGG
>JAPFBE010000668.1:0-34166 GCA_034336665.1 Luscinia megarhynchos | reverse complement strand
GCTGTCCCCAAGGCTTTATTGCCCTTGTGTTCCGGAAAGCTTTGTCCCCAAAATTTAACCCCACTGTGTCCCTGGCTGTCACTCGTCAAGACTTTGTCCCCAAGGTTTTAACCCCACTGTGTCCCTGGCTGTCCCCAAAGCTTTATCCTCACCATGTCCCCAGAGCTTTGTCCCCTGAAGGTTTAACCCCACTGTGTCCCCAGCTATCCCTTAAGGCTTTATCCCCCTTTGTCCCCGACTGTCCCCAAGGTTTTAACTTCACTGCATCCCCAGCTATCCCTAAGGTTTTGTCCCCTTGTCCCCAAGGTGCTGATCCCCATGTCCCCAAGGCTTTGTCCCCAAGGTTTAACCTCACTGTGTCCCCAGCTATCCCTAAGGATTTATCCCCACCTTGTCCCTGACTGTCCCCAAGGTTTTAACTTCATACGTGTCCCCACTGTCCCTACAGGCTTTGATCCCTGTGTCCCCAAGGCTTTATCTCCCCTGTGTCCCCAACTGTCCCTGAAGGCTTTGTCCCCAAGATTTAACCTCACCGTGCCCCCTTTATCCCCTACCCTTGTCCCCGACTGTCCCTCAAGGTTTTAACTTCACCGTGTCCCCAGCTGTCCCCAAGGCTTTGCTCCCCCGTGTCCCCAAGGCTTTATCTCCCCTGTGTCCCCAACTGTCTGGGCACTTTGTCCCCCTGTGTCCCCAAAGCTTTGCTCCCCCGTGTCCCCAAGGTTTTATCTCTCCCCTGTGTCCCCAACTGTCCCCAAGGCTTTGTCCCCAAGATTTAACCTCACCGTGCTCCCTTTATCCCCACCTTGTCCCCCGACTGTCCCCAAAGCTTTGTTCCCCGTGCGTCCCCCGCTGTCCCCTCAGCCCAGCCTACATCCTCGCTCAGCCCCCATCGCAGTTTCTCCCTCCCTCTCCCTCCCGCTGCCCCTCACGACCCCTGAGGGCAGCGCAGGCCGCCGCGCCCGCCTGGCAGCGAGGGCACGAGCCCGGCGGGCACCGGGGCTCTGCGGGCAGCCCCGAGGCTGCGGTGGAAGCGGCGGGCGCGGCCCCGGCCCGGCTGGGCTCCCACCTGCGCGGGGTCCGCTCGGGCCGGCGGCGGCGGCGGCTCTGTGGGCAGCGTCACCTTGGCCGTGTCCCCGCCGGCGTCCTCCGCTCCCATTGGCTGCCGCCGCGCCCGCGCGCCCGCGTTCTCCCTCCCATTGGTGGATCCTCGCACAAGCCCCGCCCTCCCGCATCCGGGGACGGCGGGAAGCAGGAGGGAGGGAGGGCGGGAGGACGGGCGGTGATTGGTGGGTTGCGGAAGCTGGGCGCTCGCTGATTGGGTGAGGCAGCTGTCAATCAAGCGGTGGGCGGGAAAGGGCGGGGGCTGTGCTGAGGGAGGGCGTGAGGTGATGGAAGTGTGGCGGGAGAGGAGGCGGGTTTGTGGGGCGGAGCGGGATCTGTGGGGGGCAGAGCGGGATCTGTGGGACAGGGAAGGGTTTGTGGGGGCAGAGCAGGCTTGTGGGGGCAGAGCGGGATCTGTGGGGGCAGAGCGGGATCTGTGGGACAGGAAGGTTTGTGGGGGCAGAGGAGGCTTGTGGGGCAGAGCGGGATCTGTGGGACAGGGAAGGGTTTGTGGGGGCAGGGAAGGGTTTGTGGGGGGCAGAGCGGGGATTTATGGGGGCAGAGCGATCTGTGGGGGCAGAGCGGGATTTGTGGGGGGCAGAGCGGGATCTGTGGGGGCAGAGCAGGGTTTGTGGGGCGGAGCAGGGATCTGTGGGGGCAGAGCGGGATCTGTGGGGGCAGAGCAGGGTTTGTGGGGCGGAGCGGGACCGTGGGACAGGGAAGGGTTTGTGGGACAGGGAAGGGCTTGTGGGTCAGAGCAGAGTTTGTGGGATCAGGGAAGGGTTTGTGGGGCAGAGCGGGATCTGTGGGACAGGAAGGGTTTGTGGGGGGCAGAGCGGGATCTGTGGGGGCAGAGCGGGATTTGTGGGGGCAGAGCGGGATCTGTGGGGCAGAGCGGATCTGGGACAGAGAAGGGTTTGTGGGGGTCAGAGCAGAGTTTGTGGGATCAGGGAAGGGTTTGTGGGGCAGAAGGGATCTGTGGGACAAGGAGGATTTGTGGGGCAGAGCGGGATCTGTGGGGTCAGGGGAGAATTTGTGGGGCAGAGCAGGGTTTGTGGGGGCAGAGCGGGATTTGTGGGTGCAGAGGAGGGTTTGTGGGTCAGGGAAGGGTTTGTGGGGGCAGAGATGTATTTGTGGGACAAGAGAAGGATTTATGGGGTCAGGGAAGGGTTTGTGGGGGCAGAGCGGGATTTGTGGGGTCAGGGAAGGATTTGTGGGGGCAGAGAAGGTTCTGTGGGACAAGGGAAGGTTTTGTGGGGCAGAGCAGGATTTGTGGGATCAGAGCAGGGTTTGTGGGACAGGGAAGGGTTTGTGGGATCAGAGCAGGTTTGTGTGGGGGCAGAGGAGGGTTTTTGGGATCAGAGAAGATTCAGGTGGGACAAGAGGAAGGATTTGTGGGACCAAGGAAGGGTTTTTGGGACCAGAAAAGGTTTTTGGGACCAGAGAATGTTCTGTGGGACCAAGGAAGTTTTTTGGGACTAAGGAAGTTTTTTGGGACCAGAGAAGGATTTGTGGGACCAGAAAAGGTTTTTTGGGACCAGAAAAGGTTTTTTGGGACCAGAGAATGTTCTGTGGGACCAGGTGAGATTTTTTGGGACCAGAGAAGGTTTTGTGGGACCAGAGAAGGATTTGTGGGACCAAAGAAGATGTTTTGGGACCAGAGAAGGTTTTTTTTGGGACCAGGAGAGATTTTTTTTGGGACCAGGAGAGATTTTTTTGGGACCAGAGAAGGTTTTTTGGGACCAGAGAAGTTTTTTTGGGACCAGATAAAATTTTTTGGGACCAGAGAAGACTTTATGGGACAAGAGAAGGATTTGTGAGACCAGGAGAGATTTTTTAGGACCAAGGAAGGTTTTTGGGACCAAGGGAGTTTTATGGTTTTTGTGTTTTTTTGGTACAGAGTGAAATGGGAAAAATTAATTTGGGATATGAGGATGGAATTCCCAGAGGAATGTCCAAATCCAGGTTGGTGTCCCTGGATGAGTTTTTAGGATCCTTCCCAGGGTGTTTATTTGGGAATTTTTTTGGGAATTTATTTGGGAATTCTGTGATGTTCCAAACCCCTCCCCACATCAGGATCTTATTAATGGAATTAAGAACAATTATTAATTGGAATTAAACTCTTTTATTTCACCAGGAAAATGCTCCACATGGAAAAATCCTGGCATGGGAAGGGAATTCCATGGAAAATCCTGGAGCTACGAGGTCCTGGCAGGGAAAAAAACCACAAAAATTCCTAAAAATTCCTGTGGAATCACCTTTAAAAATGTGATTTTAATGATCCAACCCCCCCCATGGAACCTGCAGATCCCTGAGCAGATCCCAGTGGGAAAAATCCTGGAAATTTTGGGGTGAAAAAGAGATTTTTAAAAGTTTTCTCTTATTCCCAGTTTTGATTTATTCAGGAATTATTCATCCACATATATATTTTTTCACCCCATTTCCAATTTTTGCCAGCAGCTCTTTCTCAGAGATTTTGGGGTTTTTTTCCTGTTTTATCCCAGAAATTGCAGATTTTCCATTAAAAAGAAGTGAAATGGGCAGGAATGGAAATTTGCCTTTTTTTTTTCATTTTTTTGGGGTTTTTTAGGTTTTTTGGGTTTTTTGGTTTTTTTTTGGTTTTTTGTTTTGTTTTTGCTATGGTTTTGTTTTCTGTGGAATTACCTGAAATAATTTTGGAAAATCTGTCAAAATCCCAGAATCCCTGGGTAGGAAAAAATCCCAAATCCCATCCAGTTCTCCTTCCCTGGCCTTGGGCATTTCTAGGATAGGGCAGCTAGGGAATTTCTGGGAATGTGATCCCAAAAAATTCCCAAAATTTTGGGGGGATAAAGGGATTTTTGGGACTCACGTGGCCCTGCAGAGCTCTCCTGACATCAGCCAGGTCAGGAATTCCTGCTCCAAAAAATTCCCTCAGGCCCTCGGAGCCTTCCCAGAGCTGGAAAACTGAAAAAAAAAAAAAAAATTAAAAAAAATTTAAATTTTCTGTAAAAAGTTAAAAGGGAAAAAAAAATCCCCCAAATTTCCATTAAAAACCGTAAAAATCCCCCCCAAATTCTGTACAAAGCACAAGAAATCCCTGAATTCCATTAAAAAAAACAAAATATCCCAAATTTCCATAAAAACACTCAACAAATCACCCAAATTATGTACAAAAACTCAAAATTGTGTAAAAAACTGCAAAATGTCAAATTCTGTAAGAAACAGAAACAAATCTCTCCAAATTCTGTGAAAACCCAAAGAAATTCCCCGAAATTCCATAAAAACCCAAAAATCCCCCCAAATTCTGCACTAACCCCCAAAAATCCCAAATTCCATTAAAAAATCCCCCAAATCCCATTAAAAATCCCCCCAAATTCTGGATAAACCCAAAAAATCCCCTCAAATTCCATAAAAACCTCACATCCCATTAAAAATCCCCCAAAATCCATTAAAAATCCCCCCAAATTCCATTAAAAATTCCCCCAAATCTTTCCCAAATCCCATTAAAAAATCCCCTCAAATTCCATAAAAAAACCCAAATTGCATTAAAAATCCCCCCAAATTCTGTATAAAACCCCCAAAAAAATCCCCCCCAAATTCCATAAAAACCCCCAAATTTCCATTAAAAAATCCCCCAAATCCCATTAAAAATCCCCCAAATTCCATTAAAAACCCAAATTCCATTAAAAACCCAAATTCCATTAAAAAACCAAAATTCCATTAAAAAATCCCCCAAATCCCATTAAAATCCCCCCAAATGTCATTAAAAACCCCCCAAATTACATTAAAAACCCAAATTTTCATTAAAAATCCCCCTAATTTCATTAAAAATCCCCCAAATTCCATTTAAAATCCCCCCAAATTTCATTAAAAACCCCCAAATTCCATTAAAAACCCAAATTCCATTAAAAAATCCCCCAAATTCCATTAAAAATCCCCAAATTCCATTTAAAACCCAAATTCCATTAAAACCCCCCAAATTCCATTAAAAACCCAAATTCCATTAAAAATCCCCCAAATTCCATTAAAAATCCCCCAAATTCCATTTAAAAACCCAAATTCCATTTAAAATTCCCCAAATTCCATTAAAAACCCAAATTCAATTAAAAATTCCCCCAAATTCCATTGAAAAATCCCCCAAATTCCATTAAAAATCCCCCAAATTCCATTAAAAAACCCCAAATTTCATTAAAAATCCCCCAAACCCATTAAAAAATCCCCCCAAATCCCATTAAAAATCCCCCAAATTCCATTAAAAAATCCCCCAAATTCCATTAAAAACCCAAATTCAATAAAAACCCCCAAATTCCATTAAAAATCCCCCAAATTTCATTAAAATCCCCCAAATTCCATTTAAAATTCCCCAAATTCCATTAAAAACCCCAAATGTCATTAAAAATCCCCCAAATTACATTAAAAACCCCAAATTTTCATTAAAAATCCCCCAAATTCCATTAAAAACCCAAATTCCATTAAAACCCAAATTCCATTAAAAATCCCCCCAAATGTCATTAAAAATCCCCCAAATTCCATTAAAAACCCCAAATTTCATTAAAAATCCCCAAATCCCATTAAAAACCCAAATTCCATTAAAAATCCCCCAAATGTCATTAAAATCCCCAAATTCCATTAAAACCCCCAAATTTCATTAAAAATCCCCCAAATCCCATTAAAAATCCCCAAATCCCATAAAAATCCCCAAATTCCATTAAAAATCCCCCAAATTTCATTAAAAATCCCCCAAATTCCATTAAAATCCCCCCAAATTGAATTAAAAAATCCCCAAATCCCATTAAAAATCCCCCCTAAATTTCATTTAAAACCCAAATTCCATTTAAAAATCCCCCAAATTCCATTTAAAATCCCCCCAAATTCCATTAAAAAACCCCAAAATTCCATTAAAATCCCCCAAATCCTTCCCAACCCCCCGTTCCCCTCCCCCCACCTCTGCCGCTCCCGGTTTTTCCGAGCCGTTCGGGACATTTGGGTTCCCCGAGCCCCCAAATCCTCCCTCGCCCCCTCGGGAAGGTTTTTGGGGCTCGGCCTCTCTCCCGAAGGGGCTCCACGATGTCCCTGCCGAGGAAAACCATGAGAAATCCCAAAATATCCCCCCAAAAAATAAAAAAAAAATCCCAAAAAATCTCAAAAAAATTTCAAAAAATCTCAAAAAAATCTCAAAAAAATCTCAAAAAATCTCAAAAAAATCTCAAAATCAATCCCAAAAAATCCCCCCCCCCAAAAAAAAAAAGCCCAAAAATTAAAAAACCCCAGAAAATCCCTCCAAAAAATCCCTCAAAAAATCCCCAAAAACATCCCCAAAATACCCCCCAAAAAAAAAAAATCCCCAAAATATCCTCCAAAAATCCCCAAAAATCCCCAAAAATTCCCAAAAATCCCCCAAATAAATCCCAAAAAATCCCCAAAAAAATCCCCAAAAAATCCCCATAAAATAAAAAAAATCCCAAAGAAATCCCAAAAAATCCTCCAAAAAATCCCCCCAAAATCCCAAAAAAATCGCCAAAAATCCCAAAGAAATCCCAAAAATTCCCAAAAAAATCCCCAAAAAATCTCAAAAAATTCTCAAAAAAATCTCAAAAAAAAATTCCCAAAAAATTCTCAAAAAAATCCCCCAAATCCCCCAAAAATCCCCATAAAATAAAAAAAATCCCAAAGAAATCCCAAAGAAATCCCAAAGAAATCCCAAAAAATCCTCCAAAAATCCCACAAAATCCCAAAAGATCCCCAAAAATTCCCCAAGATCCGCCAGAGGGAGCCAGACTCTGCGTGTCCATCGGTTCCTGCGCCCGCCCGGGTGAGAAAATTCTGGGAGTTTGGGGAAAAAATGGGAAAATTCCAGGGAAAATGGGAAAATTCTGATGTTCTCAGAAAATTCCAGGGATTTTGGAAAACAAAAAAAGAGGAAAAAATTCGATGTTCTGTAAGGAGAGAACAGCTGGGCTGATGGGAATTTGGGAATTTGGAAATTTGGGAATTTAGGAATTTGGGAGTTTGGAAATTTGGGAGTTTGGAAAATTTGGGGAATTTGAGAATCTAGAAATTCAGTAATCTGGGAGTTTGGGAATTCAGGAATTCGAGAATTTGAGAATTGAGGAATTCGGAAATTTGGGGATTTGGGAATATTTTAGAATTTGGGAATTTGGAAGTTCAGGAATTTGGGACTTTGGGAAGCCGAGAATTTGGGAATTGGGGAATTTGGGAATTCAGGAATCCGAGAATTTGGGAGTTTTGGAGTTTAGGAATTTGTGAATTCGCGAATTTGGGAATTTGGGAATTCAGAAATTCGGGATTTTGGGAGTTTGGGAATTCATGAATTTGTGAATTTTTTTGAATTTGGGGATTCGGGAATCCGAGAAATTGGAAATTTGGGAATTGGAGAATTTGGGAATTCAGGAATCCGAGAATTTGGGAGTTTTGGAGTTTAGGAATTTGTGGAATCCGAGAATTTGGAAATTGGGGAATTCACAAATTCGGGAATTTGGAAATTTGGGAGTTTGGGAATTCAGGAATTTGTGAATTTTTTGGAATTTGGGAATTCGGGAATCAGAGAATTTGGAAATTTGGGAATTGGGGAATTCAGAAATTCGGGACTTTGGGAGTTTGGGAATTCAGGAATTTGTGAATTTTTTGGAATTTGGGAATTCGGGAATCAGAGAATTTGGAAATTTGGGAATTTGGGAATTCAGAAATTCGGTACTTTGGGAGTTTGGGAATTCAGGAATTTGTGAATTTTTTGGAATTTGGGAATTCGGGAATTGGGGAATTCACAAATTCGGGAATTTGGAAATTTGGGAGTTTGGGAATTCAGGAATTTGTGAATTTTTTGGAATTTGGGAATTTGGGAATCTGAGAATTCAGGAATTTGTGAATTTGGGTATTTGGGGATTCGGGAATCCGAGAATTTGGAAATTTGGGAATTGGAGAATTTGGGAATTGGGGAATTTTTGGGAATTGTGACTCACGGGCTCTTCTTCTCCCTGCGGGCCAGCAGCCACTCCACGAAGTTCTTCCGGAGCACGTGGTCCATGGTGCGGCTGTAGTCACTGGCCAGGGTGGCCTCGGAGTAGCGGCGCTGCAGCGGGCGGGGGGCGGCCACGGGGACACTGGGACAGGGGACAGGGACAGTGTGACCCCATGGGATGGGATATCTGATCCTATTGGGATCTGACCCCATGGGAATGGGGACAGTGACCCCATGGGAATGGCAGTGTGATCCCATGGGAATGTGAGTGGGATCCCGTTGGGATCTGACCCCCTGGGAATGGCAGTGTGATCCCATGGGAATGGGATATCTAATCCTATTAGGATCTGATCCCATGGGATGAAGGAGAGTGATCCCATTGGGATGAGATTCCTCATCCTATTGGGATGGGGTCATTCCCGATCCCTCTGGGATGTGAGTGCTGATCCTATTGGGATCTGATCCCATTGGGATGGGATTCCTGATCCCACTGGGATGGGGCGGTTCCTGATCCCACTGGGATTTGGTCACACCCTGAATCCATGGGATCAGCCCCCAATCCATGGGATCCATCCCAAATCCATGGAATCTGCTCCCCAGTCCATGGAACCCACCCCAGAGAAGCTGGGGAAGGCTCCTAGACCCCAAATCCCAGACCCCAAATCCAGACCCCAAATCCCAAATCCCAGACCCCAAACCCCCAAATCCAGACCCCAAATCCCAAATCTCAAATCCCAGACCCCAAATCCCAATCCCAAATCCCAAATCCAGACCCCAAATCCCCAAATCCCCAGCCTCAGACCCCTCAGTCTCACCCTTGGCCGCTCTCCTCCGCGCACACCAGCCCCAGCCAGGCCAGCAGCAGCGGCAGCGCCCGCAGGGACCTCAGGGACATCTTCCAGCTGGAATTCCCTCGGGATAACCTGGAAAACACCGGGATAAAACCGGGATAACATCGGGATAATATCGGGATAACATCGGGATAAAACTGGGATAAAACCGGGATAAAATCAGGATAATATCGGGATAACATCACGACCATCGGGACATGCAGCGCCTGCGACACGCGGGAGAGTCGGGATGAGATTCCAGAGGGGTCAGGCTGGGAATGTTCCCTCCATCCCAAAAATCCCCTGCGCAGGGATTTCCCCAATCCCGATTTTCCTGAATTCCAAACCCCCATTCCCACAAAGAAAAGCAGAATTCCCGATTTTCCTGTCAGGGAATTCCCTGAAATTCCAAACCCTGATTCCCACAAAGAAAAGCAGAATTCCCGAACTTCCTGGATTTCCCAAATTCCCTGAATTCCAAACCCCCATTCCCACAAAGAGAGGCAGAATTCCCAATTTTCCTGTGCAGGGATTTCTCCAATCCCAAATTTCCTGAATTCCCCAAATTTCAACCCCCATTCCCTCAAAGAGAGGCAGAATTCCCGATTTTCCTTCTCAGAGATTTCCCAAATTCCAATCCCCATTCCCACAAAGAGAGAATTCCCGATTTTCCTGCACAGAGATTTCTTCAATCCCGCAAATTCCAACTCCCCATTTCCACATGGAGAGGCAGAATTCCCGATTTTCCTGTCAGGGATTTCCCCAATCCCGAATTCCCTGAATTCCAACCCCCATTCCCACAAGGAGAGGCAGAATTCCCGAATTTCCTGCACAGGCATTTCCCCAAATTCCAATCCCCTTTCCCTCAAAGAGAGTCAGAATTTCCGATTTTCCTGTACAGGGATTTCCCCAAATTCCAAACCCCCATTCCCACAAACAGAGAATTCCCGATTTTCCTGCACAGATATTTCTCCAATCCCGAATTCCCCAAATTCCAATCCCCATTCCCACAAAGAGAGGCAGAATTCCCGATTTTCCTTCTCAGGGATTTCCCAAATTCTAATTCCCTTTCCCACAAGCAGAGGAAGAATTCCCGGATTTCCTGCACAGGGATTTCCCCAAATTCCAACACCCCATTCCCACGAGGAGAGGAAGAATTCCTGATTTTCCTGTCAGGGATTTCCCCAAATTCCAACCCCTCATTCCCACAAAGAAAAGCAGAATTCCCGATTTTCCTGCACAGAGATTTCCCAAATTCCAATTCCCTTTCCCTCAAAGAGAAGCAGAATTCCCGATTTTCCTGCACAGAGATTTCCCCAGTCCCAAATTCCCTGAATTCCAACCCCCCATTCCCACAAGGAAAAGCAGAATTCCCAATTTTCCTTCTCAGGGATTTCCCAAATTCCAACCCCTCATTCCCACAAAGAGAAGCAGAATTCCCGATTTTCCTGTGCAGGGAATTCCCTGAAATTCCAACCCCCCATTCCCACAAAGAGAGGCAGAATCCCCGATTTTCCTTCTCAGGGATTTCCCCAACTTCCAAACCCCCATTCCCATAAGGAGAGGGAGAATTCCCAATTTTCCTTCTCAGGGATTCCTCAAATTCCAATTCCCTTTCCCACAAGCAGAGGAAGAATTCCCGAATTTCCTGCACAGAGATTTTCCGAATCTTGATTTCCCCAAATTCCAATTCCCTTTCCCACAAAGAGAAGCAGAATTCCCAATTTTCCTGCACAGAGATTTCCCCAGTCCCAAATTCCCTGAATTCCAACCCCCCATTCCCACAAAGAGAGGCAGAATTCCCGATTTTCCTGTGCAGGGATTTCCCAAATTCCAAACCCTCATTCCCACAAAGAAAAGCAGAATTCCCGATTTTCCTGTGCAGGGAATTCCCTGAAATTCCAACCCCCCATTCCCACAATGAGAGGCAGAATTCCTGATTTTCCTGGAATCCCCCAAATTCCAACCCCCATTCTCACAAAGAAAAAGCAGAATTCGGATTTTCCTGGAATCTCCCAAATTCCAACCCCCCATTCCCACAAAGAAAAGCAGAATTCCCGATTTTCCTGTGCAGGGATTTCCCAAATTTCAATTCCCATTCCCACAAGCAGAGGCAGAATTCCCGATTTTCCTGGAATTCCCCAAATTCCGAGCCCCCATTCCCACAAGGAAAAGCAGAATTCCCGATTTTCCTGGAATTCCCCGAATTCCAACCCCCATTCCCCCAAGGAAAAGCAGAATTCCCGATTTTCCTGGATTCTCACCTCCCTGCTGCCGATTCCGCTTTCCTGGCGCCCGCAGCAGCTCCGCTGTTTTTTATCCCGACCCCGGAGCGTTTCCAGGAAATCCCGCCGGGGAATTGCGGCAATTCCGAGCAGGAAATCCCCCGGGGAAATATTGACATTAACGGCAATTAAACATTTCTGCATCAGGGATCTAATTCCATGGATAAATTCCTGGTTTTTCCATGAAAAAAAAGAAGGCTGTTTCTTTTTGGGTGAAATCCGTGTGGATTTTGGGGCTGTCAAATCCAGGGCTAAAATCCTGCCCCAAATTCTGCTTTTATTCCCCAAAAACGGGATCTCCAAGAGAAAATTTGGGATGGAGAGGGGCAGGGCCTGTTTGGGATTCCAAAATCCTGGTTTTTTATTCCCAAATTCTCTTTTTTTTTATTCCCAAATCCTATTTGAGATTCCCAAATCAGGGTCTGGGGTTCACAAATCTTTTTTATTCCCAAATCTCGTTTTGGGATTGCCAGATCTTGGTCTGGAATTCCCAAATCTTTCTTTTTTTTATTCCCAAATCTCATTTTGGGATTGCCAGATCTTGGTTTGAGATTCAAATATCCTGTTGTGGGATTCCCAAATCCTATTTTTTATTCCCAAATCTCATTTTAGGATTGCCAAACCCTGGTTTGGGATTCCCAAATTCTATTTGAGATTCCCAAATCTGGGTCTGGGGTTCACAAATCTTTTTTTATTCCCAAATCTAATTTTGGGATTGCCAGATCTTGGTTTGAGATTCCCAAATCCTGGTCTGGGATTGCCAAATCCTGTTTTGGGATTACCCTGTTCCCTACAACCCCCAAACCCTCTCCCTGCTCCCATTCCCAATAAACCCCAATCCCAGCTCCATGAATCCCCCAGTCCTGTTCCATGGATCCCCCATTCCCAAAAAACCCCAAATCCTGCTCCCATTTCAAATAAACCCCAAACCCTCTCCCTCTTCCCATTCCCTCCAAACCCCCAATCCCTGTTCCCATTCCCTCCAAACCCCAATCCCTTTTCCATGAATCCCCCAATCCCTTTTCCATGAATCCCCCAATCCCTTTTCCATGAATCCCCCATTCCTTCATCCCAAACCCTGTTCCCATTCCAAATAAACCCCAAACCCTCTCCCTATTCCCATTCCCTACAAATCCTCATCCCAATCCCTGTTCCCATTCCCTACAAACCCCAAACCTGTTCCCATTCCCTCCAAACCCCAATCCCTTTTCCATGAATCCCCCATTCCCTTTCCCTGGATCCTGCATTCCCTACAAACCCTCATCCCAGTCCCTGTTCCCATTCCCTCCAAACCCCAATCCCTTTTCCATGAATCCCCCATTCCCTTTCCCTGGATCCTGCATTCCCTACAAACCCTCATCCCAGTCCCTGTTCCCATTCCCTACAAATCCCAATCCCTGTTCCCCATTCCAAATATGGCCCAAACCCTCTCCCTATTCCCATTCCCTACAAACCCTGATCCCAATCCCTGCTCCATGAATCCCCCCATTCCCTCTCCCTGGATCCCCCATTCCCTACAAATCCTCATCCCAATCCCTGTTCCCATTCCCTACAAATCCCAAACCTGTTCTCATTCCCTACAAATCCCAATCCCTGTTCCATAAATCCCCCAATCCCTTTTCCATAAATCCCCCAATCCCTTTTCCATGAATCCCCCCAATCCCTATCCCTAGATACCCCATTCCTCCAAACCCCCAAACCCTGTTCCCATTCCCTACAAATCCCAGTCCCTGTTCCCGTTCCCATTTCCTCCATACCCCAATCCCAATCCCATTTCCCCGAATCCCCCAATCCCATTTCCACGAATCCCCCAATCCCTTTTCCACGAATCCCTCTCCCCGGACCCCCCATTCCCTCTCGCCCCGCCTCCCGGCTCGCTCATTACGAGCTGATTAACCCCATTAGTCCCTAATTACCCTCCCGGGGACCCCATTAACCCCCCCGTTATCCCGGGGCCGCGGCAGCCCCGGAGCCCTTCCCGGTGGAAAAGCGGGAATTTTGATCCCGATATCTTTATGGTGTGTGCTCAGGGCAATCATTCCCGCGATTTTCCTCTCATTAAGGCGGGAATTAATAGGGTGAGAGGAATTTCCAGCTGGGCTCGTTCCTGGTTATCCCGGCGTGGCCGCTCCCTGGGAGAGGCAGAAACATTCCCGGGTTTCCATGGAATATTTGGGATAAGGGAAATTGGGGGAAAGTGGGATTTATTTTAGAACCAGGGGATGGAAATTCGCGGAATTGCCAGAAAAAGCAGAAATTGTCCCAAATCCTGTCTCCAAGTCGGAGCTCCTGGGAAATGAGAAACATTCCCTGGAATTCCAGATTTCCCTGGAATATTTGGGATAAAGAAATTGGGAAAATGGGGTTTGGAATCAAATATAGAGGTGGAAATTGCAGGAATTGCCAGAAAAGCAGAAATTGTCCCAAATCCTGTCTCTGTGTCCAGCTCCTGGGAAAGGAAATAAAATTCCCTGGAATTCCAGGTTTTCCTGGAATATTTGGGATAAAGAAATTGGGAAAAGTGGGATTTATTTTAGAACCGGGTGGTGGAAATTGCAGGAATTGCCAGAAAAGCAGAAATTGTCCCAAATCCTGATCCAAACCTTAATTTCCATTTTTGAGCTGGTTTTTCCCAATTTTTTGGGTGTTTTTTCCCCCATTTTTTTGAGTTTTTTTCCCCTATTTTTTGGATATGCCCCCCTTTTTAAAAATTTTTTTTAAATTTTATTTTTAAATTTTTTTGTATGTGTGTGTTCTGGTTTTTTTCCCCCATTTTTGGGTACTTTCCCCATTTTTGGGTGTTTTTTTTCCCCATTTTTCAGTATTTTTTTCCTCTATTTTTTTGGAGGTTTTTTTCTCTATTTTTGGGTATCCCTCCCCTTATTTTAATTATTTAAAAATTTTTTTTGTATGTGTGTGTGTGGTTTTTTTCCCCCCATTTTTTGGGTACTTCCCCCCACTTTTGGGCATTTTCCCCATTTTGGGTGGTTTTTCCCCTTTTTTGGGTGTTTTTTTCCCCATATTTTTGTGGATTTTTTCCTATTTTTGGGTGTTTTCCCCTCATTTTTGAGTGATTTTTTCCCCATGTTTTTGTGGCATTTTCCCTATTTTTGGGTTTTTCCTTTTTTGTGGGGGGGATGTTTTTTCCTTTTTTTGTGTGTGTTTTTTCCCTTTTTTGAGTGGATTTTTCCCCCATTTTTGAGTGGTTTTTTCCCCTTTTTTTTTGGTTTTTTTCCCTATTTTGTGGCGGTTTTCCCCCATTTTTGGATGATTTCTTCACTTTTTTTTAATGTTTTTCCCCAGTTTTTTTGGATGTTTCCCCCCCATTTTTGGGTGTTTTTTCCCACTTTTGGATACTTTTTCCCAATTTTTGGTGTGGTTTTTCTCCCATATTTTTTGTGGTTTTTTCCCCCCATTTTTTGGGTGTTTCCCCCCATTTTTTGGAGTGGTTTATTCCCACGTTTTTTCATATTTTTTGGTGTTTTTTTCTACTTTTTGGCCATTTCCCCCCCTTTTTTTCCTGTTTTCCCCTCATTTTTTGGGTATTTTCCCCCCATTTTTGAGTGTTTTTTCCCCATGTTTTTGTGGTGTTTTCCTATTTTTGGGGTGGTTTTTTTCCCATTTTTAGGTGTTTTTTTACCTCCATTTTTGGATATTTCTTCCCCACTTTTTGGGTATTTTCTCTCCATTTTTTGTGTATTTTTTCCGCATTTTTGTGTATTTTTCCTATTTTGGGATGGGTTTTTTTTCTTATTTTTGGGCAGTTTTATTCCTATTTTTGGGGTGTTTTTCTCCTATTTTTTTGGTGGTTTTTTCCCCCAATTTTGGGTGTTTTTACCCTATTTTTTTGAGTATTTTCCCTCCATTTTTTGAGTGGGTTTTTTCCCATTTTTAAAATGTTTTTTCCCATTTTTTTGAGTATTTTTTTCCCTGTTTTTTGTGGATTCCCCCATTTTTTGGGGGTGTTTTTATGTCTCATTTTTTGACTATTTTTCCCCCCATGTTTTTTGTGTTTTATTTCCCTATTTTTTGTGTGGTTTTTTTTCCCCCATTTTTTGAGTATTTTCCCCCCATTTTTTGGTTGTTTTTTCCCCACATTTGGGGTGGTTTTCTTCCCATTTTTTCTGTGTTTTTTCCCCATTTTTTGTGAATTTTTCCTATTTTTGGGGCAGTTTTATTCCTATTTTTGGGGTGTTTTTTTCCCACTTTTTTTGTGTTTTTCCCCCAATATTTGTGTATTTTTTTCCCCAATTTTTTGGTCTTTTTTCCCAATTTTGGGGTGTTTTTACCCTATTTTTGGGGTATTTTCCTCCATTTTTTTAAGTGTTTTTTTCCCATTTCTTGAGTATTTTTTCCCATGTTTTTGTGGATTTCCCCATTTTTGGGTGTTTTTTTCCCCAATTTTTGGGTGTTTTTTTTCCACTTTTGGGGGCGTTTTTCCCTCATTTTTTTGAATATTTTCCTCCCATGTTTTTTGTGTTTTTTCCTATTTTTGGAGTGGTTTTTTCCCCATTTTTTGAGTGTTTTTTTTCTCCATTTTTTGCGTGTTTTGCCCCCATTTTTTGACTGTTTTTTCCCCATATTTTTTGTGAATTTTTCCTATTTTTGGGGCAGTTTTATTCCTATTTTTGAGTGCCCTTTTCCCCATTTTTTTTTATTTCTTTCCTATTTTTCTTTGGTTTTTTCCCCCATTTTTGGTTGTTTTTTCCAATTTTTGGAATGAGGTTTTCCGTTATTTTTTCTGGGTTTTTTTTTTCCTTTTTTGGGATTTTTTTCCAATTTTTTGTTGTTTTTCTTCAATTTTTAATATTTTTCCCAGTTTTTGGTGTTTTTTTCCTTTTATCTTTGTTTCTTCCCCACTTTTAATTCCACCCCCCCGCCCTTTTTAAGGTGATTTTTAAATTGAATTTTGACGTTTTAAATTAAATTTTGAGGTTTTTAAATTGAATTTTTAGTTTTTTAAATTGAATTTTTAGTTTTTTAAATTGAATTTTGAGGTTTTTTAATTGAATTTTGAGTTTTTTAAATTGAATTTTCAGAGTTTTAATTTGAATTTTGATTTTTCAAAATTAAATTTGGATGGTTTTATATTGAATGTTGAGAGGTTTTATTGAATTTTAAGGGGTTCTCATTAAATTTGGAGTCTTTTTATTTGAATTTTTAGGAATTTTCACTTTTCAGAAATTTTTCAATATTTTTTAGGGATTTTTAAACATTTTTTTATTTCCCAACATTTTTTCCGGATTTTCCAAATTTTTTTTTTAGGAATTACCCAACATTTTTTGGGAATCTTTTTAACATTTTTCAGGGATTTTCCAACAATTTTTAGGGAATTTTCCCAACCTTTTTAAGGAATTTTCCAACATTTTTTTAGGGATTTTTAAACATTTTTTCAGGTTTTCTTCAGGAAGTTTCCAATTTTTTTGGGGGGTATTTCCCAACTATTTTTTAAGGAATTTTCCAACAATTTTAAGGAATTTTTCAACATTTTAAAGAGATTTTTTCAGGGATTTTCCAACAATTTTTTAGTAATTTTTGAACATTTTTGAGGAATTTTCCTACTTTTTTGAGGAATTTTTCAAAACTTTTTAGAGATTTTTTAAAGGATTTTTCAACACTTTTTTGGGGATTCTTCACCATTTTTAAAGGAATTTTCCAATTTTTTTTAGGATTTTTCAACATTTTTTTACGAATTTTTCAACAATTTTAAAGGAATTTTTCAACATTTTTAAGAGATTATTTTTTAGGGATTTCCCAACATTTTTTAGGAATTTTTCAAAATTTTTTTGAGATTTTTTTCTAGGGATTTTTCAACATATTTTTGGGGATTCTTCACCGTTTTTTAAGGAATTTTTCAACATTTTAAAAGGAATTTTTCAACATTTTTAAAGGAATTTTCCAACATTTTAAAAGGAATTTTTCAACTTTTTTTTTTAATTTTTCAACTTTTTTTTCCTCCCTCACGGATTTCCCAAAATTTTTTTAGGGAATTTTCCAACAATTTTTGAGGAATTTTCCAACTTTTTTTTTTTTTAGAGATTTTCTAGCATTTCTTAGGAATTTTTCAACATTTTTAAAAGTATTTTCTAACATTTTTTAGGAATTTTCCAACATTTTTAAAGGGATTTTTCAACATTTTTAGGGATTTTTAAAGGAATTTTTCAACATTTTTAAAGGAATTTTTCATAATTTTTTTAGGAATTTTTTTTTTTAAATTTTTCAACATTTTTTAGGGATTTTTCCCAACATTTTTTAAGAATTTTCCAACCTTTGTTCAGGAATTTCCCAACATTTTTTGCAGGAATTTTTCAACATTTTTTAGGGATTTTTTTCAGGGATTTCCCAACAATTTTTAAGGAATTTCCCAACATTTTTTAAGGAATTTCCCAATACTTTTTTAGGAATTTTCCAACATTTTTAAAGGAGTTTTTCAACTTTTTAAGAGATTTTTCTGCGATTTTCCACCCTTTTTTTTAGGGATTTTTCAATTTTTTTTTAGGAATTTCCCAACTTTTTTTCCAGATTTTTTTTAGGGATTTCCCAACAATTTTTTAGGGAATTTTCCCAGCATTTTTTAGGAATTTCCCAAGACTTTTTTTAGGAATTTCCCGACCTTTTTTAGGAATTTTCCGCCTTTCCCGGGATTTCCCGGCCCCTCCCGGTTTTTTCCGCGCTCCCGGCGCGGGGCGGCGAAGAATGGGGGAGGGACGCTCATTAGGAGCCGCCTCATGAAGGGTTAATTACGGCCCGAGGGGGAGGGGCCGCTCCCGGCAAGCGGAGGGGGAGGGGCGGGGGAGAACCCCGAAACCCCCGAGACCCCCAAAACCCCCGAGACCCCCAATACCCCAATCTCAGCCCTGAAACCCCAAAATCTCCGAGACCCCCAAAATTCCCGAATCCCCCCGAGACCCCCCCAAACCCCAATCTCAGCCCCGAACCCCGAAAATTCCCGAAACCCCCAAAACCCAAATCCCAGCCCTGAAACCCCCAAAACCCCGAACTCCAATCTCAGCCTGGAACCCCCAAAATCCCCGAACCCCCAAAATCCCCGGGACCCCCAAAACCCCAATCCCAGCCCGAAACCCCCAAAACCTCCGAACCCAAATCCCAGCCCCGAACCCCCCAAAAATCCCCCGAACCCCCAATCTCAGCCCGGGAAACCCCCAAAATTCCCGAAACCCCCAAAATTCCCGGGACCCCCAAGATCCCCCGAACCTCCGGGACCCCAATCCCAGCCCGAACCCCCAAAATCCCCGAACTCCCAAGATCCCAATCTCAGCCCTGGAAACCTCCAAAATTCCCGAACCCCCAAAATCCCCGAACCCCCGAGATCCCCAAAATCCCAATCTCAGCCCTGAACCCCCAAAATCCCCGAAACCCCAAAATCCCCGAGACCTCCTGGACCCCCAATCCCAGCCCTGAAACCCCCAAAACCTCCGAACCCCCAATCTCAGCCTCGAACCCCCAAAATCCCCGAACCCCCCGAGATCCCCAAAATCCCAATCTCAGCCCCAGACCCCCAAAATCCCCCGAAACCCCAATCCCAGCCCCGGTACCCCCGGTACCCCCCGGTACCCCCAGGCCGCGGTTCATCCCCGGTACCCCCAGATCTCCCGGTGCCCCCAGCCCAGCCCCGGAGCCCCCCAGAAACTCCCAGCCCCGGTGCCCCCGGTGCCCCCAGCCCAGTCCCGGTTCCCCCCGGTGCCCCCAGTGCCCCCAGTCCCGGTACCCCAGATCTCCCGGTGCCCCCAGCCCAGCCCCGGAAACCCCAGTACAGCCAGCCCAGCCCAGCCCCGGTTCCCCCGGTGCCCCCGGTGCCCCCAGTCCCGGTACCCCAGATCTCCGGTACCCCCAGTCCAGCCCCGGAAACCCCGGTACCCCCAGCCCAGCCCAGCCCCGGTTCCCCCGGTGCCCCCGGTGCCCCAGCCCAGTCCCGGTACCCCCAGTTCCCCGGTACCACCCGATACCCCCAGAATCCCCAGTCCCGGAGCTCCCCGGTACCCCCAGCCCAGCCCCGGGACCCCCGGTACCCCCAGTACCCCCACCCGAGTCTCGGAACCCCCAGCCCAGTCCCGGTGACCCCCGACACCCCCAGTACCCCCAGTCCAGCGCCGCTTCCCCCGGTACTCCCCGATACCCCCCGGTACCCCCAGCCCAGCCCAGTCCCGGCTCCCCCAGACCCCAGCCCAGCCCGGTCCCGGTTCTTCCCGGTGTCCCCGGTACCCCCAGCCCAGCCCAGTCCCGGTTCCCCCAGACCCCCGGCCCAGCCCAGTCCCGGTTCTTCCCGGTGTCCCCGGTACCCCCAGCCCAGCCCAGTCCCGGTACCCTCGGTACCACCAACCCAGCCCCGGTTCCCCCGGTACTTCCCGATACCCCCGGTGCCCCCAGCCCAGCCCAGCCCCGGTTCCTCCCGGTACCCCCAGCCCAGTCCAGTCCCGATTGCCCCCAACCCCTGGTGCCCTCCGGTTTCCCCGGTACCCCCAGCCCAGCCCCGGTTCCCCCGAACCCCCAGCCCAGCCCCAGTGCCCCCGGTTCCCCCAGCCCAATCCCGGTTCCTCCCGGTGCCCCCAGTACCCCCAGCCCAGTCCCGGTTCCCCGAACCCCCAGCCCAGCCCGGTGACCCCGGTTCCCCAGCCCAGCCCCCGGTGCCCCGGGGGATGTTCGGGGTGCTCGGGGGGGCTGGGTGGGCTCGCTGCTATTTTCAGCTCCGTCCTAAAAATACAAACGGGCCCGAAAAGGCGGCGGGGGACGGACGGACGGACGGACGGACGGACGGACGGACGGAGGGAGGGGCGGGGGCGCTGGGGGTCCCTTTGTGCCCCTCGCCCCCTCCCGGGGCTCGGACAATACCGGGGTCACTCCCCCCGCCCCAAACCCCCAAACCCAGCCCGGGGGTCCCGCGGGGAGGGGGCGAGCCCGGCGGGACCCCCAAATCCAGCCCGGGGGGAGGGGGCGAGCCCAGCAGGACCCCCGCCCCCAAATCCAGCCCGGGGGAGGGGGTGATCCCGGCGGGACCCCCAAATCCGGCCCGGGGGGAGGGGGCGAGCCCAGCAGGACCCCCGACCCCAAATCCAGCCCGGGGGGAGGGGGCGAGGCCGGGCGGACCCCAAACCCAGCCCGGGGGAGGGGGTGAGCCCAGCAGGACCCCCGACCCCAAATCCAGCCCGGGGGGAGGGGGTGATCCCGGCGGGACCCCCAAATCCAGCCCGGGGGGAGGGGGCGAGCCCAGCAGGACCCCCGCCCCCCAAACCCAGCCCGGGGGAGGGGGCGAGCCCGGCGGGACCCCCAAACCCAGCCCGGGGATTCACAGGGAAAGGGGCGATCCCAGCGGGACCCCCGCCCCCAAATCCAGCCCGGGGGGAGGGGGCGATCCCGGCGGGACCCCAAACCGAGCCCGGGGGTCCTGGGGGAGGGGCGATCCCCAGCGACCCCCGCCCCCGCGCCCAGCCCGGCGCTGGCGCCAGGGCCCCGCTCGGCCCCTTTGATGCCGAAGTTTTTTACACCCAGAAAAATCCCATTGAGGCTCCGGGGGAGGGGAGGAGGGGGGAGGGGAGGGGAGTGGGGGGAGGGGCGCGGCAGATGGGAAGGAGCCCCCGATGGGTCGGGGGGGAGGGGAGGGGTGAGGTGGGGGGCAGAGGGGATGTTAGGGAAGGGGGGAGGGGAGGGGAGAGGACGCGCCCCTATCCCGAGCAGGAATTAAATGGAATTCAAATAAATAGAATTAATAAATAAGTAGCGGCCGCCCCCTCCCCCTCCCCTCCCCCCTTTTTCCCCAGCCCCTCCCCCGCATCACCACGTGGCTTCCCTCCCGCAAACATTTTCACATTTTTCACGTTTTCACTCTTTTATTTATTTATTTATTTATTTTTAAATTTTTTTCCAGCTCGGGGTTTATTTAAAGGTTGTTCCCCCTCCTCCCCAATTCCTCCGAATTCCCGGGGGTCAGTGGCCACTCCGGGGCCACTCGAGGAGCCAACTCGAGGGGAGCCCCCGTAGCCACCGGCGCCACCGCCCTGCCCGCCGGGGCCGCCCCTCCCTCCTTCCTCCTCCTCCTCCTCCTCCTCCTCCAGCGGCCGCCGCCTCCCCAACGGCACAAAAATCCGCTGGGCAAAGGCAAAAAAAAGACAAAATAGAAGAAGGAAAAAAAAAAAAGAAGAAGAAAAAGAAAAAGAGGAGGGAAAATATAATTAAAAGAAAAAAAAAAAAAAAAAATAAAAAGCAGCGGCGGGGGCAGAGCTCGGGGGGCGAAGCGGCGGCGCCCAGCGCAGCCAACCCGGGCCGACAGCGAGCTCGGCGGAGCCCCAAGCCCCAGGCCCCAGCATGAACAAGCTGTACATCGGGAACCTGCCCGAGGGCGTCACCGCCGCCGAGCTGGAGAAAGTGTTCGCCGAGCACCAGATCTCCTTCAGCGGGCAGTTCCTGGTCAAGTCCGGCTATGCCTTTGTGGACTGTCCCGACGAGCAGTGGGCCATGAAAGCCATCGAAACTTTCTCGGGTGAGCGGCGGGGGGCGGGGGCTCCACGGCGAGCCCAGATCTGATCGATCCTCGATCCCCAGATCCTGATCGATCCTCGATCCCCAAATCCTGATCGATCCTCGATCCCCAGATCTGATCGACCCTCCATCCCCAAATCCTGATCGACCCTCGATCCCCAAATCCTGATCGATCCTCCATCCCCAAATCCTGATCGACCCTCCAACCCCAAATCCTGATCGATCCTCCAACCCCAAATCCTGATCGATTCTCGATCCCCAAATCCTGATCGACCCTCGATCCCCAAATCCTGATCGATCCTCCATCCCCAGATCCTGATCGATCCTCGACCCCCAGATCCTGATCGATCCTCCACCCCAAATCCTGATCGATCCTCCATCCCCAAATCCTGATCGATTCTCGATCCCCAAATCCTGATCGATCCTCCATCCCCAAATCCTGATCGATCCTCCATCCCCAAATCCTGATCGATTCTCGATCCCCAAATCCTGATCGATCCTCCATCCCCAAATCCTGATCGATCCTCCATCCCCAAATCCTGATCGCTCATCGACCCCCGATCCCCAAATCCTGATCCCTCGATCCTTTCCGATCAGTCCTCGATCCCCAAATCCTGATCGATCCTCCATCCCCAAATTCTGATCCCTCGATCTTTTCCCATCCCTCCTGACCCCCGAAATCCCGATCCCCAAATCCTGATCCCTCAAGCCCTTCCGATCAATTCCCGATCCCCAAATTCTGATCCCTCGATCCTTTCCCAGCCCTCCTGACCCCCGAAGTCCCGATCCCCAAATCCTGATCGAACCTCGATCCCCAAATCCTGATCCCTCGATCCTTTCCGATGCCTCCTCACCTCCGAAATCCCGATCCCCAAATCCTGATCCCTCATCGATCCCCAAATCCTGATCGCTTGTCGATCCCTGATCCCAAAATCCTGATCCTTCATCAACCCCCGATCCCCGAATCCCGACCCCTCGATCTTTTCCCATCCCCTCGATCAGTCCCCGATCCCCAAATCCTGATCGCTCATCAATCCCTGATCCCCAAATCCTGAAGCCTCGATCCTTTCCGACCCCCGAATCCCGACCCCTCGATCCCTTCCGATCTCTCCTGACCCCCGAAATCCCGACCCCCAAATCCCGACCCCTCGATCCCTCCCGAGCTCTCGATCCTTCCCGACCCCCAAATCCCGACCCCTCGATCCTTCCCGACCCTTAAATCCCCAAACCTCGATCCTTTCCAATCCCCTCGAGCAGTCCCAGATCCACAAATCCCGAGCCCTCGATCCCTTCCGATCCCTCCTGACCCCCGAAATCCCGAGCCCCTAAAAACCCCGAGCCCCGAAATCCCGAGCCCCCTAAAAATCCCGAGGCCCCGAAATCCCGAGCCCCTAAAAATCCCGAGCCCCCAAATCCCGAACCCCGAAATCCCGAGCCCCAAATCCCAACCCCTCGATCCCTTCCGATCCTTCCTGACGCCCTAAATCCCTCCTGACCCCCGAAACTCGAACCCCTAAAAATCCCGAGCCCCCGAAATCCCGAGCCCCTAAAAACCCCGACTCCCAAAAATCCCGAGCCCCTAAAAATCCCGAGCCCCCGAAATCCCGACCCCTCGGTCCTTTCCAGTCCCTCCTGAACCCCTAAATCCCTCCCGACCCCCCAAATCCTCACCCCTCGATCCTTTTCCATCCCCTCGATCAATCCCGACCCCCCAAATCCCTCCCGACCCCCCAAATCCCGACCCCGAAATCCCGACCCCTTGAACTCTCCCATTCCCTAAATCCCGATCCTTCCATCCCTCCCGACCCCCCAAATCCCTCCCGACCCCCCAAATCCCGACCCCTCGATTCTTCCTGACCCCCGAAATCCCGATTTCCTAAATCCCGACCCCCTCAGCCCCTCCCCCCTCTCCAATCCATGGGGTTCCGCTTTTTGTCCCTTCCCCAAAAACCCCCAAACCCGGGATGGGGACACAAAATGACCCCAAAACCCGCGGGGATCCCCCCAAAAATCCCGGGGATCCCCAAAACCGGCGGGGTTCGGGGTGCCCGTGCTGGGAGCAGCCAGGGAGAAACTTGGGAAAAGGGAATTTGGGGAGAAAATCGGGAATTTGGGAGAAAATCGGGAATTTGGAGGCTTTTAAATTTTTTTTCCCTCCTCTCCATCTCCTTCCTCCCGGGCTCTTCCGCGTCTGATTTTTTCTTCTTTTCTGCTCCCCCAGCTCTCAAAAAAAAATTAATTAAAAATAAAAAATGAATTTAAAATAAATCATGGAATTACCCAGCAACGAGCAAATCCCTCTCCATTTTTCCAGGAGAAATCCATTCCTGTGGAATTCATAATTTTGAGCTTTTTATTATGAAAAAAAAAGGGGAATTTTCACCAAAGACTTTTCCTGGAGGACTGAAAGAAAAGGGGGAGGAATTCTCCAAATCCACACAAAAAAAAAAAAAAAAATCCCAAATCTCAGAGCAGTGGATAAAATCTTCCCAAAGAACAATTCCAGAGGCACCAACCCCACATGGAACCTGGATTTAATAAAAATCCACTTTGCTGAGGGCTGGAATTCGGGAGAATTTGGGATGAATTTTGGGAAAAATTCCCATTTTTTTATCCCGAAATTCCAACCCCGGGCACGTTTTGTTTGCAGGGAAAGTGGAACTCCACGGGAAGCAGCTGGAGATCGAGCACTCAGTGCCCAAAAAGCAAAGGTAAAATCAAAGTTTTAATTGATTTTAATTGATTTTAATCGATTTTGAATCGTTGCTGTCGGAATTATTAATTTATGTTTTCGGGGGAAATATAGGAGAGAAAAAAAAAAGCAAAAATTTCCACCTAAAAATGAGGAAATGTTGGAGATTTTGGGCTGGGATTCGTCCCCAGCGAGTTGAGTTTAATTAATTCATTCATAATTTCATGGATTCATTGATTTAAAAAAAATCTTGATCTGCCGGTTTTTAATTTTTAAAAAAGGGGGAGAAAAGTGAAATAAATAATTCTCCACGTGCTGCTCAAGGTGATGGATGGTTTTGGGGGCTGGGATTTCCAAACTTGTTGTGGAAGAATTTATGTAAAGAAAAAAAAATCCGTGGAAATTGTGGAAGAATTTCCTTTTGGCTCCCGGGCTGGGAAATGAGTAAAAATCCTTTGTTTTGAGAGAAGGAAAATTAAAAAAAAAAAATTAAAAATTAATAATTTAATTGCAAATTTGATTTAAAAAGTGAATTTTGCTGGGGAGAAAAGAATCAAAACCAGCACGTGGCCGCTGTGGGCGGGCAGGGATGAAACGCTGATGGAATTCCCGGGATTTTTGGGGTGAAAACCGGAGTTTTTGGGGTTTCCCAGGCTCTCCCGCCCGGCCCATCCCTCCCCACCTTCCCTTTGTTGTTCCCGGCTGGGGCTGGGAGCTCGAGGAAAATCTGGGAATTCCCGGGAAAATCCCTAAAAAAATCCTGCATTTGTTATTTCCCAGAAATTTCCGATTTTTTTTTGGGGGGAAGGTTTTTTTTCCCCTTCGTTTTTTGTCGTCGTCCCCCCCCTCCCCCTTCCGAAATTCCTGGAATTCCCGGAATTCCCGATCCCAAAGATTCCAAATCCATCCCACGTGACCCGGGCGCTTTTTCCAAAGGGGGAGAAAAAGAGGGGAGGGACGGCCGGCAAAATCCTGCCCCAAAATCCCCAAAATCCTGCCCCAAAATTCCCAAAATCCTGCCCCAAAATTCCCAAAATCCCGGCCCCAAAATCCCCCCAAATCCTGCCCCAAAATTCCCAAAATCCCGGCCCCAAAATCCCCCAAATCCTGCCCCAAAATTCCCAAAATCCCGGCCCCAAAATCCCCAAAATCCCGGCCCCCAAAATTCCCCAAATCCCGGCCCCAAAATCCCCAAAAATCCTGCCCCAAAATCCCCAAAATCCCGGCCCCAAAATCCCCCAAATCCCGGCCCCAAAATCCCCCAAATCCTGCCCCAAAATTCCCAAAATCCACGTCTAAAATCCCCAAAAATCCCGGCCAAAATTCCCCAAATCCTGCCCCAAAATTCCCAAAATCCCACCCCAAACTTCTCAAAATCCTGCCCCAAAATTCCCAAAATCCTGCTTAAAATTCCCAAAATCCCGGCCCCAAAATTCCCAAAATCCCCAAAATCCCGGCCCCAAAATTCCCAAAATCCTACTTAAAAATTCCCAAAATCCCGGCCCCAAAATCCTCAAAATCCTGCCCCCAAAATTCCCAAAATCTAGGTCCCCAAAGCGTTCCAAATTCCAGTTCTAAACTTCCCAAAATCCCGGCCCCAAACTGGCCAAATTCTGGTCCTAAAGTTCCCAAAATCCTGCCCCAAAAATTTCCAAAATCCTGACCCCAAACTTTCCAAATTCCACTCCTAAACTTCCCAAAATCCCAGCCCTGAACTTTTTAAAATCCAGGTCCCAAAGTTCCCAAATTCCAGTCCTGAACTTCCAAGAGTCCTGACCCCAAACTTCCCGAATTTTGGACCCAAAATTCCCAAAATTCCAGCCCCAAAAATTCCCAAATTCTTGCCACAAAATTCCCAAATTCCAGTCCCAAACTTCCCAAAATCCTGACCCTAAAGTTCCCAAAATCCCAGCCTGAAAATTCCCAAAATTCCAACCCCAAAATTCCCAAAATTCCAACCCCAAAATTCCAAAATCCTGACCCCAAAGTTCCCAAAATTCCCAACCACAAATTCCCAAATTCTGGTCCTAAACTTCCCAAAATCCCAGCCTGAATTTTCCCAAAATCCCAACCCAAACTTCCCAAAATTCCAATAAAAAATTCCCAAAATCCCAGTCCCAAACTTCCCAAATTTCCCAAATTCTGCCCTGAATCTTCCCAAATTCCTGACCCCAAAATTCTCAAAATCCTGACCCCAAACGTTCCAAATTCCCAACCCAAAATCCCCAAATTCTCAACCCAAAATTCCAAATTTCCAACCCCAAAATTCCAAATTTCCAACCCCCAAATCCCCAAATTCCCAACCCAAAATTCCCAAATTCCCAACCCCAAAATCCCCAAATTCTCAACCCAAAATTCCAAATTTCCAACCCCAAAATCCCCAAATTCTCAACCCAAAATTCCAAATTTCCAACCCCAAAATCCCCAAATTTCTTCCTTTCCCTGCCCCATTTTGGGAATCTCCCCCTTTGGCTTCGCCTCAAAATTCCCAAAAATTTTTGGGATGGGGCTGATCCCAAAAAAAGCTGATCCCAAATCCAGCTGGGAATTCCCCAGCCCCGTTTTTTTGGCTCAAATTCCAGAATTTTGGTGGAATAATTTGAATTTTTATTAATTTTTTCCCCCTCCCTTGATGATTTTTGTTACTGGAATTCCATAAAAATTTACAAAATTTCCTAAAAAACCAGAAAAATCCCAAAATTTTCCCCCTTTCTTTGGATAATCAATAATTTAGGGATGGAGGAGTTGATTCCCTCTTTTTTCCCCCTAAAAAAATTCCCAAAAAATCAGAATTTTCCTTTGGGATCTGAGATTTTAAAAAGAGCTGGGAAAGAACAAAAAAAGGGAAAAAATTAAAAATATTTTGGGATTTGGATTTATTTTCCTCCTGAGTTTCCCTAAAAATTCTTGGATTGGGCTGGAAAATCTCTTTTTGGTTTTTTTTTTTATTTTGGGGTTTTTTTTAAATTTTTGGGTTTTTTGGGATTTTTTTGGGGATTTTTGGGGTTAAAATCCGCATTCCCCCTCCATGCTTCTCTTAAAGGGCCAGCGCCGCTTTTCCCAATTTTCCCTCCTGGAATATTCTGAGGGAATTTTAGGAAGGATTTTGGATTTTTTTGGGGAGTGGAAAAAACGATTTTGGGCTTTTCCCATCAACTGGAGATTGTTGGGAGCTGAAATTGAATTTTTGGGGTGAATTTGGGGCTTTTTGGCTGCTCCAAACCCAGGAAAAGAGGGAGATGTGTCCTTAAAAATTGAATTTTTTTTTTTAATTTTAGGAGTTTTTTGGGTTTTATTCAAATTCTTTTTTTTCTTTCCTTTTCTTTTTTTTTTTTCTTTTTCTTTTTTTTTCCCAGACTGGAATTTCCAGTTTGGACTGGCAGGGAGCAGGAAATGGTTAATTAAGGGAGAATTTAGGGATGGGAAAAAAAAACTCAAACCAAAAATTCCTCCCCTTTCCCTCCCCCTAAAACGCGTGACTTTAATTTTTTTTCCCCTTTTTTAATCCCTTTAAAAAATTATTTTATTAAAAAAAACAACAAAAAAACCCCCAAAATTGATTTTTTTTTCTTTATGCTAAAGTGAAAATAATGATGTAAAAATTTTTAATTTGGGTTGTTTTAATTAATTAATACCTAAAAACTCCAAGGAATTCTTTCCTTTTGTTTTATTCCCGATTTTTAAAAACTCTCCTGAACAAAATATTTAAAAAATTAATTAAAAAACCCCAAAATGGGTTAAAATAGCACCAAAAAAAGGGATTTAGGGTGGGTGGCTCCGAGAGGAATAAATTGATTTTTTTGGGATTAATTCTTGGGATTCTCCCAATTATTTTCATTATTTGGGGGAAATTTTGAGCAGAATTCCTTAAAAGTTTTAAATTTTTAGGAAATATCGATAAAAATGGGATTTTCTGAACAAAAGGGAAATTTTGGGTTAATTTTGGGTCATTTTGAGCATTTTGGGTTTTTTTTGGGAGTTTTTTTTCCTTTGGATTTTGTTGAGGGGAAAATTTGGGAAATTTTCAAGCCCAAAATCTCCAAAATTTTCCTGGTTTGAGTCACTGGGGAAGCTGAAAAAAATCAAGATTTTGTTAAAAAAAGAAATAAAAATTCAAAATTTGGGGGTTTTGGGTTGGGATTTGAGGGTTGGATTTGGGATGGATTAAAATTAAAAAAAAAAAAAAAGAGAATTAAAAAGAGATTTTCAGCCCCAGCTCTTCCTGGGGTTAATTTTAATTATAATTATAAAAATTAATATTTTTGATTATTGTAGCAACATCAAAGTTGGGTTCAGGGAAGGGAAATGTTGGGAAAATCCTAAAATTTGATTTTTTTCCCCTTGGATTTTCCTTCAAATTTGGAGTTTTCTATCAAAAAAATCTTCATTTTCCACAGGGAAAATCCTGGAATTAATTGGAATTAATTGGAATTAATTGTTCCTAACGAAAAAAATTCAAATTCAGGTTCAGGTTCCATTTTTTAGTTAATTTTTCACCTCAAAATTTGGGGTTTTTTGCCACTTTTGGGGTTGGAGTTGCTGGAAATAAAATTCAAAATGAAGGAAAAAAATCACCAAAAATAAACCAAAAAAACCCAAAAAATTAACAAAAAAATCCAAAAATGAACCAAAAAATTTTGGAAAATTATTTTCCATGGAAAAGGAAAACTCAGGTGGATTTTGGGGCTAAAATTTTGCTTTTAATCCAATTCTAAAATCTTGATTTTTCCCTTAAAACGAGGCTGGGTTGGAAGTTTTAATTAAAAACAACAACAGAAAAGCTGGAAAATGGAAATTTTGAGGAGCGAAAAAATGGAATAAATCCCAAATTTTTCATTTTTTTCTTCCTTGGAGCCCCCAATTTTCAGCTGCTCCCAGATTTCCACTGAAAAAAATTTGGAAATTTTGAGGTTTTTGTGGATTTTTAGCCCAAAAAAAATATCAAAACTTCAACGGATCTAAAAAGATTTTCCCACAAATTTCATTCCCGAGGTTGGAAACTTTGGGAATTCCAACAAATTTGGGATCTCAGGGAGAGAAAATTAAATTTGGGAATGCACAAAAGGGAGGGAAATTCCTTAATTTCCCTCTTTGCTTGTGGGAAATGTGGGGGAACATCCGGAAAAAATTGGGATTTCATGGAAAAGTTGGGAATTTTGAAAATACAGGGGAGGAATTTGGGTTGTTCTGTTGGGAATTCCTGGTGTCCCAATCCCAAAAAGAATTTCTGGTGTTCCAATCCCATCAGGAACAGGGAATTCCTCATTCCCATTTCCACAGGAATTCCTGCTGTCCCATTCCCACAGGGAATTCCATGTTTTTGGTGTCCCAATCCCTCAGGAACAGGAAATTCCTCATTCCTATTTCCATTGGGAATTCCCGGTATCCCAATACCAAAGGGAATTCCATGTTTTTGGTGTCTCAATCCCTCAGGAACAGGGAATTCCTCATTCCCATTTCCACAGGAATTCCTGCTGTCCCATTCCCACAGGGAATTCCATATTTTTGGTGTCCCAATCCCTCAGGAATGAGAAATTCCTCATTCCCATTTCCATTGGGAATTCCCGGTATCCCAATACCAAAGGGAATTCCATGTTTTTGGTGTCTCAATCCCTCAGGAACAGGAAATTCCTCGTTCCCATTTCCCCAGGAATTCCTGCTGTCCCATTCCCAAAGGGAATTCTTCATGTCCCAATCCCAAAAAGAATTCCTGGTGTCCCAATCCCACTGGGAATTCTTTGTGTTTCATTCCCAAAGGGAATTCCTCATGTCCAAATCCCATCAGGAACAGGGAATTCCCATTTCCGTTTCCACAGGAACAGGGAATTCCTCATTCCCATTTCCACAGGAATTCGTGGTGTCCCAATCCCACTGGGAATTCTTTGTGTCCCATTCCCAAAAAGAATTCCTGGTGTTCCAATCCCATCAGGAACAGGGAATTTCTCATTCCCATTTCCACAGGAATTCCTGCTGTCCCATTCTCACAGGGAATTCTTCGTGTCCCAATCCCACAGGAACAGGGAATTCCCATTCCCATTCCCATCAGGAATTCCTGTTCTCCCATTCCCAAAAAAATGTTCCACCCCCAGTCGGATCCGGCTTTTTCCAGCCGGGATCGGATCCAGCAGAATCCAAATTCCCATCAGCGCTCCGAGCGCTCCCAGAAATCCCAGACTGGAATTCCCTGGAATTCCCAGAAATTCCCGAAATTTGGGATTCCCCCGTTCCCACAGGGAAATTCCGGCTCTTCCCGGGTCCCGAGGGGGCGGATCCAGAGGAATTCCCGATTTTTTCCCTCCTTGCTGCCGTGGGAAATGTTGATTTTCATGCTGGAAGTTTTCCCAGATTTGGGAATTCCAGGAGTTTTTTGGAGATGAGGAGCACGGAGAGTCTCCGATCTCCATCCCAACTCCACGAAATTCCTGGAATTTCGCCAGCAGAGCTCCGGCTTTGCCTCGATTCCCGCGGAATTCCGGAGCCGTGGGATCAGCCCTGGAACTCCCTGCAGCTCCATAACCCTAATTAATCAATCCTAATGAATCAACCCTAATTGAATAATCCTAATTAATCAACCCTAATTAATCCTAATTAAATAATGCTAATTAATCAATCCAAGTAATTCCCAGCTTGAGGGATCCCAAACTCCCAGAGTTTTTGCCTGACTGGGATTGGGAATTTGGGATTTTCCCTTTTCTGTCCGTCCCCATCCCAAATATTCCCTGGAATTCGTGGGAATTCCATCAGGATCCCTCCCGAGGCGGGGGATGGGAATTGATCAATATTTACCTGGGAATTCCTGGGAATTTTGGGATCCTCTTCCCATCAAAATCTCCCCAAAAAATTTCACCAAGGGAGCCCCAAATCCCCCGGAGCAGATTTGGGATCCCCAGGTAGGAAAATCCCAAAGGATTTGATGTTTTTGATGGAATTGTTCCAGAGGGCTGGAAACGGGGAATGGCGGCAGAACGCCAGGAATTGTAAATCGTGTGAGTGACAGCTGTCAATCACCCGGGATAATGAGCAGCAATTAGCCGGGAATTCCCGGATTTTGGGAGCGGCCCCGTGGGATTTGGGATCCTTCCCAGAGGGAGGCGCCGGGCTGGGCTCAAATCCCACATTTGGGATTTTCCTGCTCGGGTCAGCCCCCAAATGGAAACAGAATTTTGGGAATTCCCCCAAAAACCTGGAATGTTCGGCTTTAATCCTGAGTTTTATCAGGGAATCGGGGATGGTAGGGAAATTCAGGGATTTGGGGATTATCTGGGATCTGTGCTGGGATGAGGAGCGGCTCTGGAAGAAAAATTCCCTCAAATTTGGGATTGAACCAGGAGCTGCTGCTGGGAAAAGGAGGTGGGAAGAGCAAAATTTGGGAGCAGTGCCTGGAAAAAAACTTGGATTTGGGAATGATGATCCCAAAGGGCTTCTCCTCATCCCTCCCTGCTCCTGAAAATTCCCATATCTGGGAAAAGCCAAATCCACCCCGGGAATCCCAGCAGGGCTGGAGGGATTCTGGAATTCTGTTCCTGGGGGATTCGGGAATTTCACTCCCAGAGGAATTCTGGGGTTTTATTCCCAGAGGGATTCTGGAATTTCACTCCTGGGGGAATTCTGGAATTTCAGTCCCAAAGGGATTCTGGAATTCTGCTCCCAGCGGGATTTTGGAAGTTCACTTCCAGAGGAATTCTGGAATTTCACTCCCAGACGGATTCTGGAATTTCACTCCTGGGGGAATTCTGGAATTTTGCTCCCAGTGGAATTCTGGAATTCCAATCCCCCAAAAATTCTGGAATTTCACTCCTGGGGGGACTCTGGAATTTCTCTTCCAAAGGAATTGTGGAATTCTGCTCATGGGGGTGGATTCTGGAATTTCTGTCCCAAAAGGGGTTCTGGAATTTCACTTCTGAGGGAATTCTGGAATTTCATTCCCAGAGGGATTCTGGAATTTTGTTCCTAGAAGAATTCTGGCATTTCACTCCTAGAAGAATTCTGGAATTTCACTCCTGGAGGAATTCTGGAATTTTACTCCTAGGGAGATTCTGGAATTCCACTCCCGGTGGGATTCTGGAATTTCATTCCTGGAGGAATTCTGGAATTTTCTCCCAAAGAGATTCTGGAATTCAACTCCCAGAGAAATTCCAGAATTCCGCTCCCGGTGCAATTCCAGCCCCGCGGTGAACCTGGATCCACAGGAATCCCCGGAATTCCGGGATTGCTCAGACCCCAAATCCCCTTTTTCCATCCTTGCAGGAGCCGGAAAATCCAGATCCGGAACATCCCGCCCCAGCTGCGATGGGAGGTAAGAGCGGGGGTTCGTTAATTAATCAATTCATTAATTAATTGGCTCTTAATTACCTGGGAATCCCGGGAAAGCGACCCCGGGCATTCCACAATTCTCGTTAATTCCCGTTCGTTTGGGATTTTCCCAATTGTGCAGGGAATAAAAGGGATTCTTGATGATCCTGATGGAATTCTTAATGATCCTGATGGAATTCCTCATGATCCTGATGGAATTCCTGACGATCCTGATGGAATTCTTAATGATCCTGATGGAATTTTTAATGATCCTGATGGAATTCCTAACGTTCCTGATGGAATTCCTGATGATCCTGTTGGAATTCCTAACGATCCTGATGGAATTCCTAATGTTCCTGATGGAATTCCTGATGATCCTGATGGAATTCTTAACGATCCTGATGGAATTCTTAATGATCCTGATGGAATTTTTAATGATCCTGATGGAATTTTTAATGATCCTGATGGAATTCCTGATGATCCTGTTGGAATCCTTTTGATCTTAATGGAATTTTTAATGATCCTAATGGAATTTTTAATGATCCTAAAGGAATTCCTCACGATCCTGATGGAATTCCTCACGATCCTGATGGAATTCCTCACGATCCTCACGGAATTCTTAATGATCCTAATGGAATTTTTAACGATCCTGATGGAATTCCTAATGTTCCTGATGGAATTCTTAACGATCCTGATGGAATTTTTAATGATCCTGATGGAATTCCTAATGTTCCTGATGGAATTCCTGATGATCCTGATGGAATTCTTAACGATCCTGATGGAATTCTTAATGATCCTGATGGAATTCTTAACGATCCTGATGGAATTCTTAATGATCCTGATGGAATTTTTAATGATCCTGATGGAATTTTTAATGATCCTGATGGAATTCCTGATGATCCTGATGGAATCCTTTTGATCTTGATGGAATTTTTAATGATCCTAAAGGAATTCTTAATGATCCTAATGGAATTCCTCAGGATCCTGATGGAATTCTTAACAGTCCCAATGGAATTCTTAATGATCCTGATGGAATTCTTAACGATCCTGATGGAATTCTTAAAGATCCTAATGGAATTTTTAACGATGCTGATGGAATCCTTTCTATCCTGACGGAATTCTTAACGATCCTGATGGAATTCTCAGTGATCCTGATGGAATTTTTAACGTTCCTAATGGAATTCCTAACAATCCTGATGGAATTCTTAACGATCCTGATGGAGTCCTTTCAATCCTAATGGAATTCCTCATGATCCTAAAGGAATTCCTCACGATCCTGATGGAATTCTTAACGATTCCAAAGGAATTCCTGACGATCCTGATGGAATTCCTGATGATCCTGATGGAATTCTTAATGAACCTGATGGAATTCTTAATGATCCCTAATAAAATTCATCACTATCCTAATGAAATCCTTTCAATCCTAATGGAATTCCTGATGATCCTCATGGAATTCCTGACGATCCTCATGGAATTCCTGCGATCCCAATGACCCTGAGGGGCCGGATGGG